>JAKWJA010001817.1:0-53476 GCA_027704765.1 Solanum habrochaites | reverse complement strand
CTACTCAACATTATTCTGTTACTGTTGATCCCGTCTCATTCCTATTGCGGGTTTTAAAAGATGTACACCACGCTTAATTAAATCTAAGTGGGATGTATTTGGCCAATCTATTTCTAACTGTATAATTATATGCTTCTTAAGGGTACACAATAAGATGTGTTTTTGAATATAAAGAACAAGTAACCAGCACGATAGGTATAACGAGTACGAGAGAGCGAGAACGAAGATAATAGCAAGGATTTTGAGATATAGCTGTGATCGCCATTCTTCGGTGTCGTAGGTATGGGTTTTTATACTATTCGGTGCGTAAACTCTTAATCGCGACAATGATATGGTTGGTTGCCTATCTAGGTGAAACGTCCTTCTACTTACTTGTATGCTTGTATGATGTGATTTATAAAATTGTGATAAAATGCAACTGCTGAAGCTATGAATCCAAATCTTGAAAACCCCTTGTTAATGGAATGATGCCTTGTATAACAATAAGGCTTGATGCACCTGTAAAGTAATGGGTTATGATGATGCTTGGTAATAAACGAAGGCTTGGATGACACTAAAGTAATATCGGTTTGATGATGCCTTGGTATATCTAAAGAAGGAATTGATGAATTATAATAAGAATTAATTTAGTGGCTCGTGTTGTCCACGAACCGACACTATATAGGGGGACCGGGTGTCACTAACCGACACATACATTACGGATCGGGTGTCACGAACCAGACACGTAGAATTTAGTGGATCGGCGTGTCACGAACCGACACGTAGAATTAGGGATCGGGTGTCACGACCGACCACTATAATTAGGGATAGGCAGTTTCCACGACCGACACGGCGAATTTAGGGGATCGGAGTGTCACGTACCGACACATAGTAGTAGGGGAGCGAGAAGTGTCACTACCGACCCCTAGGAATAAGATAATGAAATTTTGGAAGATGTAATAGATTCAATCTACTGAACCAATTCCCAAATGATATGGTATTGAGGCATTGAGTCTCATGAGTGACTTGGCGTATTTTGTTTAGGATACGTACTGTTGTTGTTGTCATGTTAAGTATTATATTTGATTTATGATTTATCTTGATATCTATATGTGTATTTCTATTTTGTTTGGCCGATGATACCTACTCAGTGGCTTGTTTTTTGTATGCCCCCTCACCTTGGTATTTGTTTTCTTCTTTGTTATTTTTGGAAGTGCAGCAAACGAACCGTCTTCGTCAACTCAACTCGCAACTCTAGCCAGTCCTCATTATAATACCGGATTTTCAGGGTGAGCTAACTGCTGCTAGCTCTTGGACTGGATCTTCTTCCTGATGGTCTGATGCCTTGAAGTTGCTGGCATAGCCTAGCTCCTTGTTTTATTTCGCTCTTAGAATACTCTTAGTTTAGTATTTGATCATAGATGTTCTGTGCGTGATGAACTTCCGATTTTTGGGAATAAAGATGTTAGGAAATTTTAGAACGTTTATTGAATTGTTTTTATTCAATGAGTTTAAGTCTTCCGCATTACTTTCTTTGATATTATATTGAACTTCCAGACTTTTAGATTGGTTGGGTTTCGCTCACATAGAGGGAAATTGTGGGTGCCAGTCGCGGCCCAGTTTTGGATGTCGTCGAGCACCCACCCATCTTTAGGTTTGACCGTTATTAATTTTGAAATACAACATGTTTATCTCTGGTAGGATAACTTTAGTTTTGTTCTCTTGCATTTGACCTTTTCTGAATTCTGACACACGGGTTCTGATCCTATCTAGTATATGTACCCATAATGCATTTAACCATCTAGATCATTTTATTTGTTATATGAAAATACATTTATTTTGAAAGTCTTTGCAAATTGATTCTTTTTTTTTATTAATGAAATAAGAAAAATGTTATATTTTCATTTTTACAAAACAATAAAAGGGAGAAAACATAAAAAAATAAATTCATTTATAAGTTATTATACCTTTTTAAAAAATGAAATGAAATTCTTTCACTATTTCACAGAAATTACAAAAATGATAAATAATTCTTTAAGTTTCTTTTGACAGATGAATAAACGAATGCAAAATTTTTTCTTTCATCAATACTAATTGGGAATTCTTCAAATATCTTAAAACGAAACTACACCAACCTGATTCACAACTCAATGAGATACATAGTCAATCACATTTTGCTTATTAACCTCGTCGCACAATTCTTTCACTGAACAGTGTGCCAACTTTTTTTGTTTATTTTGCCTTTTTGTTGTGGATGGTGTTTTTAAAAAGTCTTCTTCAGAGAACATGAATTTGAATTCACGATACATAGTTTCAACTGACAACTTATTTCATCAATGTCATCCATGATAGTTAGACTCAACTTCTTCAATGCATGTGACTTAGATCCGTGACACCATTTCTATAACTATCTACTCAACGAACATGCGCGCATTGTCGAAAGAACTGTTCTTCAAATTTTCATTTGAAAACTGTGACAAAAAATCTCACTCTTATCCAGTAGCAATTAGTTAGCAGTACAAAAATCAATTCCAGATCAAGATACTCACCCGAAAAATCAAGGTGATAACTTAAATTGAACAATCAAGACTTCATTCAAGAAAAGCTACATAGCTAGGAACTTGTACTTTTATTTTCCTTTTGATATTAACTTTACCTTTTTTATGTAACGATAAGTCGCGGCTTGAAGTCTCAATGGAACCTCACTCATCACCTCATCTCCTTGAATTACACACGACCCGATTCACTTATAACCCCGGATATGTAAAATGTCCATAACCAAGACTCGGTCGCATAATTTTTTTTCTTTAAATATATGTATGATCAAAATTTGTTACCCTAATACTACTTTTTTTCTAATCTAAAACTCTTCGTGGTTGCATTCACAGAGGGCATAATTATAGTGACATTGGATATTTTTCCTTTTGATCGAACCTAAAATTTTAAACCATTATTAGAATTTAAATATTTTGACTTTCTTTATTTATTAGTTTATTTTAAAAAAGATATGAAATATAAAGACACCTCGCACTTTAGGTACAAGTATGTCATTAATTTAGATTTAAGTTATATGATACACAATTGGGTGATTTTAATTTTCTTTTATATTTTTATGTACCTGCTCCATATTTTGTCATTACGTTAATCTTATTTTTATATATTTGTTTACTCTATAAAGAACCCAAAAATACCAAACCAACCCATGTACACCACCCCCAACGTCGCCCCAACCAACCTATACTTACCCCATTTCCCCCTAAACCTCTACCCACACATCTCACACTACAGACAGTATTATACACACTACAATATACATATTCCTAAGAGGGACGCATAGGAAAAGAGAAGACCAAGGCAACCCAAAAATCCTTTGTACACACATATATCTATACGACTCTCACAGACCACAACACACATACTATAAAAATCAGCAATCAAAAGGAAAAAACTCAAGCCAGAAAGGGAAAGCAAAAAGAAACATTTGATTTTTATATTATTCTTCTTTCAAAAAATCATAACACATTAACCTTTGTATATATATATTCTATCCCATTTCGGCCTACGTGGCAATAACTTGAAAAAAAAAGTCAAACCCAGCGTTGGCCCACATACGTTCCACATGGTCGAGAAAATGATGAAAATTATTACTAATTAAGTTTCATTAATAGATATAGGACCTTAGTATAGTATATAGTGTGTCTCTGAAGAAATTTCGGGCAATAGCCTTCACTTAAAGAATTTTGGCCGATATCAAACGTTTAACTTATCTCGTCATTTTATGTACTTATGAAATTTGATGTAATTTTACTACAAGTTTTCCTATTTTGTCTATTCATAATTTAATTGAATATTGAATTAAGCATTAACTATATCTCTATTTAATGAATTGAGATAGTTCTAATTTGTGGTTACCTAGATTTAAGTATGTTTATTTGTTAGATGTTATTTCTTAAAAATGAAAAGGTTGTGGTTGTGTTCTTGTTTAAACTTTACGCCAACAAGGATAAAAATAGAGATTATTAGGCTAAAATATTATTGTCGCCTTTATTTTATCAAAAAGGACAAAAAGAGATTTGTTTTAGTAGTTCGTCATTATTTTGTTCGTTATCTAGATTGTTATTCGTCGTCGTGGCCCACGCGTGATTTTGACGTCCTTTAAAAAGTACTAAATAAAAAGATGTGACTATTGATTTAAATTTTAGTCATATGCAAGGCAAACCAACAGCTTGTAACTAGTTTTATATTATTTCCATTATTATTTTTTTCCTAAGGACAAATATTCTCTTTCACACAGCAAACCTAAGATTAACATTTAGGTATATTGAAAATATCCGTTTCAATTAAAAATGCGGTTGCGCCTCTTTTTGAGACAATTACAAATAAACTCAGGGATGTAGTTACACACCTTGTCCAATAATATAATTATATGTGATTAATTTAATATATAGATTTTCATAAAATAAATTTGGAAATGAGTGTCTGTCTCGAGGAAAAGTTACTTCTCTAAATGTCCAAACAACCTCGAGATGCGTTATGCCTCGATTTAAGACCAAATAAAAATTTAACAATAAAAATGTAAACAAGTCATGACCTTAAAATAATATATCAAAAAATATTTAAAAGTAAGTATAAGTCAGCAAAAACGACCTTACTAGAACCACGAAACTCAAGGGATGCCTAATATCTTCCATATGTCAACATAATTCCTTACCCGAATTTCTAGTTTCCGATTGTAACGACCATTTTCGGTCATTTTGAGCACTAGACTTTTTTTGTTCCAGACATTATTTTTTAATATTTCGAATGGGTGTTTTGAAACTATCAGAATTATAATACTGAAATTAAAATGTGGGCTACATTTTAATACGATTTTTAGGTGTTTTTGTGGTTCAAGAAAAGATTAACTTATAATAATATCATGGGTCACTTTTATCCTTTTATCCCTTAGAAAAATAATTATCACATTATTAGGAATAATCCTCTCTAAAAAAAAACAAAACAACAGGTCTCGTAGAAACTGTTGCGCGCGTCGAATTACGTTACAACCATTAATAGTTACTTAATGCTTTAACAATCTTGGCACGTCTACTAGTCCATATAATGCTCAATCAGTGTTGTGAAGGGAAGGAGAAATAATATATGATGATTTGAGGAATAAAATTTATTATTATTGGATAGGAAGGTTTGTGGATTTTCGTTTTCACAAACATTTAGTACAGTATGTACTTGACAATTTTGGGTTCTTTCTTTTATTCGTTGTAGTTACTTTAGGACACCAGATTTTAATACTTTATTTTATTAACTAATATATTGAATTCGGTATGTTGACGTTTTATCCTAAGCTATACAGTGACATGTTGATTATGTGTTTATTCGTAAAGCAATAGGTTTTGAATTATTTCATATCACTAAGAATTACTTTAGAGGAATTATACTACACCCTTCATTTAAATTTTAGAAAATTAATTTACGAATTATTTGACTTTTTTGGTCAGCTAAACAATAGCAATAATAACTATTATTATAGGCTTTTTTTTTGTTTTAATCTTAACCAAAGTATTGTATATATACATTGGATAGATTGGAACGGTTTGAAAGCATTGAGGACTAGTGCCAGCAGTGGAGAAGTAGTTGCTTTACTTCGGTAGAGGGGGTTTTATTCCATAGTTGCCAAATCTGGGTATAAAATGTTGGGTTTGAATTGCATGGGTTCCGCTCACCGTAGCCGAACTAAGATGTGGGTGTCCACTTAACACTCGTTTTGGGTCTGACACACTTGGTATCATATCGTTAGGTGTCGTTGTTCTCCTCACACAGAGGGATACTAGTCTATAAGGTCCTTGAGAAAAGGGTATGGGGGACGCTTTACTTTTTTTGGCGATAGCTATAGGACTTTAGGAACACACTCCATTTTTTCTTTCTTTCGTGCTATCTACTTGGGATCCATTGTATCTCTGGGTGATTACACATTGGTAGCTATCTGACCTTCTCAAGTCTCTTCGCAATGGTTAGACTAGTGCAACAACTTTGCCAACATACACCGTACATCAAGACGAGGGTATGTCTTAAAGCCAAATCGTGTGATCTATCAACTCGAGGATGGCGTATACAGAGGCCATGGTAGGGGGCGCAGGAGAACGCCCACTTTAGAGGCAGAGTACACCACACTCGTGGTCCCTACTAGGAATCTAGCAGTGACTCCTCCCCGTAAACGATGGGGTAGTGAGAGACGGGCAAAGATGGGAAAATGAGGCAGTTCAGTGATAAGTAATTACCACCCCAACCTACCCCATATTTATTAAGTCAGGTGTATTGTACTTAATCTTTAGCGGGTTATCTGATCAGGCCAGACACCATGCCACATTGTTTTTTCCTGTAGCAGCATCCGTCATCTTCAGGGAGTAACAACTGCAGCTGTTGTGGCTCCCTCATGATCATCTTGGAAATCGGGCACATTTCCTGTTCCTTGCTTGACTACAGGGTCTATACTGATAGGTGATAACAGGACTGTTTCATTCAGTTCAATAGTTGGAAACCATTCCATTTTCAATGGTGCTGAATCTAAAGATGCCTATGATTTTCTAGTTGACTGTCATGAGCCTGCTAACCTAAGATCGACATAGTAGAACGATTCGGATGTCAATATTTCTGACCTATCCATTTCAGGGGGATGCCAACTGTGGTGCGGATCGCTATAGTATGAGTGTGCAACAGCAACGTCACCAAACTAATGACTTGGGCCATCATTTTTCCTATGCTTATTTATTGATAATATATACCCGCCCGGATTTGGGGATAGGAAATGTAGAGATGAGTTCCTGAGCCTATAGCAAGAAAGGATGCTGTTGCTTGCTGCTTGAGACCACATTTCGACACTAATCCAGTATGCCACTGCACAAGCTTTGCTTCATTCCACAACGACGGATTCGCCGCTTTGTTTAACGGATTGAGGCAAGATTTTTGCGAATTCCAGCCTTACAAGGTAACGTGCTATCACGGCTGCATGCTTGGCCAAGAGCAAAATCACTTTCAGTAAGTGGTTGATTGTAAGAAGGTAGAGGGGGGTGAGCCTGACGACTTTCACCTCACTCATCGCGCCCTACTGAGAAGTTTCGTAAGGGAGGTAGTTTGATTGGTTCGTACTCTAGAGGATAAAGTATCAAGGTTATCCTGCCCGTTCCTTTCAGGCCCTTCATTGGCAGGATTCAACTGGGTCCGTCGCATACCAGCATTCCGTTTTCATGAGTTTGGGAGGTTATACCTCGGACTTGGGTCCATTTCACAGAGACCTATATTGACGCCAAGACTTGTGGTATGGCTGTAGAGAATGCACTGGACATATTAGAAATATTTTCCAAAATAAGTTCACACCAATCCCAGTAGGTTAGAGGTAGAGGCGGTCCATGGTAAGAGGTGTCCAGTCTGGCTGACGTGGTTGGCCAAGGTAATGGCGGCACACAGTTCAGTCGGGGTGGAGGCGTTGGACCTCCTGCAGTTCAGCTTGCAGAGGCGAATGGACAAACATGACTATGGACCCAGTTGTTATGCTTTCCCCATGATGTCTGACTGAAGCAATATCATCTGTGTTTGTTATCGTGACATGTACCTTTTAGTCTGTGATTGCAGTGCTATCTGTATTATTTTGATGCCGAGATCGCACGTTTTATCACAATATGTATGCTTCCTCATTTGCTACTGGTCCTTGATTTATATTGTTATTTGCTTTACGATCCTATTCGATTTCTCTACTCCTTTGGGTGAGTCTGTTATCGTTTGATAAGGTGTATCGGTCTTGCCTTGTTGATGACTTTTTTTGTGGGGGAACAATGCCTATTCATGTCTCTAGAATGGATCACATTTCGCGCTACGTTCCTGGGTATACTTGGCTTTCCTCCAATTTTGCATCTTAGATTGTAATGCTAAAGTTGTGACTTGGCCAAGCCGGACAGATCCGCTAGTGTGGGAATGGTGACTACATTTCCCACCCATTTCTGTATATATCCCTTTTCTGCTTCGCCCTAAGAGGATGATTAGTAAAGGTTAGTTTAGCCTTCTGGCACAAGGTATCTCAGGGATGAATATTTGCTATCCAACGTACCTATCGATTGCGTCTTTTCTGACTAGTCCCGCTATTTTGCCTGGATGGGTGTTTCCTCAGCCTTCCCTGGTAATCCACCGGATAGGATTTGATTTTTGGCATCTGATCTGGGAGCCGGGTAACACTACGCCCCATTTCTCTATACCCCCCCTTAAGATGGCTCCACTGAGTAAGGGAGTTAAAGGCCAAACTCAGTTGTTAGGTAAAGGGCTTTAGTAAGACCAAGTCATCCCCATTGGGGTGCTCCCTGTCTTATTTGTGACGAAGAAGCATGGGAGTTTTTCGGATGTGCATATATGACAAGGCACCTGAATAAGGTGACTATTAAGAACAGTATCCTCTTCCTCGCATTGTGATTTGTTCGATCTAGTTACAGGTGCTTGTACCCTCTCAGAGTCGCTTTGAGCTCTGTTTTATCATCAATTTGAAAATACATGCACAGATGTGGCCAAAGACTGTTTTTCGAACCAGGCAGGGCATTATGAATTCTTAGTAATGTACTTTTGGGCTTACGCAAGCCCCTGCTACTTTCATTAAGCCGATGACGGGATTTTTAAAGGCCATAGTTGGATCTTTTTTGTTATCGTCATTTATTGATGATATACTGGTAATCTCAAATAGCAGGAAAGAACATGAGGAGCATTTGAGAATGGTATTGGAAGTGTTGAGAGAGAAGAAGCTTTATTCAAATTGCTCCAACATGATTTTGGCTAGATTTAGGTCCTTCTTGGAGGCACGTAGCTTTCTTCGTAAGGATGGAGTGCTGGTGGATCCTTCAAATATTGAAGCAGTGAAGAGTTTGGTTAAGAACCTACTAATTACAGAGGTAGGAGCTTTGTTGGCTTAGCTAGCTACTCCGTCGTTTTGTCAATGGATTTTTCTTCTACTTCTGTTGCGTCCCAACTGACAAATTTGACAAAGCAGACTTTCCATTTTGTATGGTCGCTAATGGACTAATGTGAGAACAGCTTCCAGAGACCTCAAGAACCTTCTTTACCTACTGCAATACTGCCCCAATTTCTTATTACCTGCGCAGTGGAAGGTCGCCATTTTCCTTGTAGGTAGTGTGATGCATCTACTCCTGGTTTGGGTGCAGTGGATAATGCAGGAGACAAATGGCCATTGTTATGCGTCAGAGCACTAAAAGTCATGAACTGCAAACTATCCGACCCATATTTGAGTTGGATGCAGTAGTGTTTGGCAGTAAAGCAATGGAGACATTATCTATATGGGGTTAATTTGAAGTCTAACAGATCATCATAGTTTCGTACGTCTTCCCAGAAAGATTTGAAATTAATTTGAGACATGAGAGGTGGATAAACTACTGAAGGACGACGCTATTGCTAGTTGGACTGAAACACTCGACGGACTACGATATTACTGCGCTAAGCTCCGTGTGTTACTTCAACCCCCCTTTTTCTTCCCTCACTAGAATGACTATAGCACTATTACTATCTTTATCCCCAGAACAGCTAATGTCTTGGCAGAATCTATAATCCTATAATTGGGCATGGAGCATTGGGAATCCTTCTCAGTTGCATGTTTCTAGACCGCCCATTGGCTAGGAGAGGTTCGACTCGGCTAATGACTTTATGATGTTGGAAGTACTGGAAAGTGAGCATTTTTTGGCCTTGTGGAGACAAGATCGTCTTATTCTGACAAGATTAAGGAAACAGTTTTACTGATTATTAAGCTGCGCCGAATTCGAGATATGGTATTCGGAGGAGAGGACACTAAGAGGCCATAATGAAGAGGAACGGCAGTTTTGAATTAGGATAATGATTTTGGTGTCCCTCGGGTGATACTTTGATTCACACTATTCTTACAGAGGCTCATAGTTCAAGGTATCCTTACATCCTGGGCAACCAAGATGTTCGTGACCTAAAAGCAACATTTTTGGTGAGTCGCAATTAATACGGTGACTTTTGTTTTGTTGCCCATGCCCCGGAATTGTCAGCATGTAAATCTAGCCCAGAGGACGGCCCCCGGAGGACACTTTAGAAAATGGCCCATTCCTCGAATGGAAATGGGAAAGATTGCAAATGGATTTGTAGTGTGTCTTCCAAAAATAGTGAAAAGTATGACTCATTTGGGTAAGTGTTGATAGGTTAACCTAAGACTGCCCCTTTTGATTTCATTCCGTTAAAGTGACCTTACACTGCAGATAGACTAGCCAACTCTATAATAATCTCAGAAATTTTCGATTTGCAGGATCCTACGGTTTCCATCATTCAGATAGGGGTGCGCAATTTACTTCTATGTTTGGAAACGTGCCTGTTCGAATTAGGTACTTGTTGGCACCTTTTAGTAACTGTTTTCACCCTAGACCGTGGGTCAGTCTGAGCGATCACGATTTCAGGGGTTTTTGGGGGGGGTTGGAGGATATTCGTTGGGCAGTTCATAGATTTTTGTGGTCATTGGATAACTTACTTCTTTTCCCCGTAGCATAATTTTTCATCTAAATAATAGCTATCACTCAAGTATTGTAATATGGCCCAATTTGAGGCACTGTAGGGGAGGACAGATGTAGGTCTCACCATTGGGTGGTTTGATGGCATTTAGGTGTACCTTGGGTACGATCTTTGGAGGGAATTGTTAGATAAAGTAAAATTCATTCCGGAGAAGCTCTAGCAAAGCAGCTTAAAACAGGCATGAAGAATATGCGATCGAAGCGTTTAGGGACTTTGTCTTTTACATAGAGGGTGAGCAAGTCTTTGCTGAAGGTTTCCGCCCATGAAAGGGGTAATGTGCGGTTTGTTAGCGGGTAAAGCTATCTATGTATATTGGTACATTTGAAAGGTCTGAAGAGAGTAAGTCAGAGTAAATCTTTGAATTATCCTTTGCCTCCAGACTGTCAGGAGTGCACTCCATATTGCATGTATCTTTGCTGCAGCATACATGGGTATGAAATAAATTATATAGTTGGTGATTCAGTTCTTCCTTGATGAGAATTTGTCTTATAGGAGAGCTTGTTGGCTATTCTAGATAGAGAAATCCGCAAGTTGAATCAAGGCGTGCATCCACTCAACGGTTCAATGGAAGAATCGGCCAGTTGAAGAGTCACTTTGGGAGCAAGAGGTTTTATATGCAAGCAGATACCCACCAAACCTTTTTGCAGATTCAGATCTCTTTCTCGCCCTTATTTTTTTCTTGCTTGTGTGCGTGTCGAGTGACGAACGATTGGGTAAATTGGTAATCTATTGTGACAACGACCCTTTTTATAGTTGCGTAGGCATTAGAAATCCATTTGTGATAAAAACTGACTGGGTCGACGGATCACAGCTTTCGAACGGACCTTCATGGACCCAGTCGTCCCACACCTTGTAGCTTTTCCTGTTGCTCTCCCTCATTGGACCTCGAGCGACCAAAGTAGTAGGTACGAACCGTACATAGGCCACAACGGCCGTCGGGCGTGCTTCGTGCCAAAAAACTTCGAACTCTGAAATCGGTACATGGGAGGCGACTCTCTGACCTCTCACGCTTACGGAGCTGCATCGTCACGGACCGTCTTAGATACTATGGACCGTCACACAACCCTCTACTGAATTTAATTCTCTGATCTTGTGAGGGTACCTGCAGACGGACCGTCATAGACAGCTTACGTTCCATCACAGTTTTGTCGTAACCTCACTGGAATCGGATTTCTGCTAAAAGTTTTAAAGGGTTGTTTTGGATCATTCATGACAAAACTTCCATGCAATTAGGTGGGGTGAGTTGATAAGGTGTAATTTACTTGGCGGGGTTAAAAAGAAGTACCTTTGGAATAATAGTGGGTTACTTTTTATCATCTTTTATAATATTGATATATATAGAATAATTAGTGTAAAAGAAAAGATAATTTGAAGTAAAAAACAGAACAGGAAAGAAGGGAGAACACGCGAGCAAAGGTAGAAGCGAGAGGAAAACAAAAGCATCGCGAAGTCACGTGTTGATCGCGATTCTTCGTGGAGTAGGTTTGGTTTGTTTATACTATTATCATAGTCAAACTATAATAGCGATTATATGTATTCGGTGGTACTTGTACATCTTCTATATGCTTTGAATTGTGGGTTTGTATGTTTTAATTGTGTAATTTGTGGTGGATTATAATGTTGTATAAACTGTGGTGAATCTTTCATCTGAATCCTCTCTTTTAAGATGACGCCCTTGGCATAACGCAGACTTATGAATAAAATTAAGGATTATTATTGGTATCGGGTGTCACGCTTCCGACACTAGTATTAGGGACGGTGTCCCGTTCCGACACGTAGTCATTAGGCGGATCGGTGTGCACGTTCTGACCGTAGTATTACGGGGAGCGTGTCTCACGCTCCACATCGTAGCATTAGGGAATCGGAGTGTCACACCGTCCGACATGAATAATAGTAAGAGAATAATCTTGAATCATCTTAATGTACTCATTTTCGAAGAACCTATGTCCCAAAATGAGTTGGTGTGGAGGCTTAGAGTCCTCATATTTCCGTGATGTGTTGCCCATGTTCTTGTACTTGTTATTTGCTACCTGTTTAGTATTGTATTGACTTTTATAATATAATTTGATATATATTGCTTTATATTTTGAGTTGGCCGATGATACCTACTTCAGTACGTGGTCCTTTACTGACCCTACTTTATTTCTTTCTTGTGTGTTTTTATGGAGTGCAGCAAAGTGCAACCCTCACCTTTGGACTCTCCTCACTCTGTCATTTTCCACGCACATCAGATCTTCAGGGTGAGCTATTACTCTCTAGCTCGACTGGATTCCTCCTTCACGTCTGATTTAGTGAAGTTCGGACATTGACGCATCTTTTTACTTATTTTAGCTTCTTAATTACTCTTAAATTTAGAACTTTGAGGATAGATGTTTAGTGTGGTGATACTTCCAGATTTGGATGATATTGAATAAACTTTAGAAGCTTGTTTATTGGTTATATTAATAAGATTGGATTTTTCCGCCTTATATTTATGTTTATTATGGTTGAAATGTGGTAATGTTGGGGGTTTAGATTTGGGGGGGGGGGGGGGGGGGGTTGGTTCGCTCACCTAGTAAGATAAGTGTGGGTGCCACTCGCGGCTCGTTTTGGGTCGTGACACTTGGGACACCATAACTCAATTCGAAGTGACGACTTTAAAACAAATAAAATAATCCCTAATCAATATCACCTATAGAATTTAAAAACCTTTTCGCCTTGCGCAAAAAGATGTGACATCTCTGGAGTGTTTCCAGTCAAAGAGGGGCAAAATGTAGACACATAATATTTTATCGAACCTAAAATTTTACATTATTTTTATAGTTTAAATATTTTTAAAAATCTAAAATAAATATTTTTGACTTTATCTTATATTGTTAAATTTACTTTAAAGTATTTGAAAACAAAAAAAAAAAACTTTTTTAAGGTATGTTTTTTTTTTTTTGATTGTTTAAAAATAATAATTAAAGTTCACAAAAAGCCTCTCCATTCTTTGTTAAATTATGTTTAATAAATACGCTATATTGCTTAATCTCCATTTATTCATTACTAGTAAATGTCATTTAACCTTTAAAAGTATTAAAATTATTTTTATTATATTATATTAAAAAAAACTAAAACTACTCCATTACCCCTTATTTTCCACTACCCCACATAACCCACTTCCAATACTTACGAAGCCATCACTAATCCTTATTTTTCCTACATAATACACCACTATATAAAATAATTTACACACATACCTGCGGATAGACTACAAAACTGAGAGAGAAAAAAAGAGAAAAGAGAAACCAAAAACACAACACACACACGCTGCACAAAAATACATTCACACTCACACGAGAAAAGAAAAGAAAGAGAACAAGAAAAATCAGCAACAAGTAAAAAAAACGACATAAATATACACATTCACTCAAAAATCTTCCAATACCAAAAGATCACAACTCCAAATTTCCAATAAGTTGAGTATAAGGTTTGCTTTCGTTGCTTGAAGTTCGGGGTTTCTTCTTATGTTTTTTTTCTTCTCGTGAATCAATTTCACGAAAAGTAACAATTTATCTTCATTGTATAATTTGATTTAATTACTATTCATGTGATTCTAATGTAATGAAGTTGCTCAAATTGATCTCATTACTATCAAAGATATGATTCTAATGTCATGAAGTTGCTCAAATTTATGTTTATTTAATTTTAGTATTATAAAATTGAAATTTGTTTGAACCTTTTATATAATTAAGTTTTAAAATAAAATTTTATAATGTGAGATTATTTGTTGCGTCATTATCGAAAATTTTGGTGCTTGTGCCATATTAATTTTGATAAATTATATGTTGTGTTGTGTTCACGTAACTGATAAATTATTTTTGTGCAATAATATTGGTGTTGGTTGAATCTTTTGGGTGCTATTTAGCTCTGTCCTATTGAGCTTTGTTATATTGATTTTTATTTTATTTATTATTGTATCTTTTTTTATATATCGTGTTTGATGGACTAATGTGCTACTTGCTGCTCATTATTTTTTTGCATTTATATTATTGAACTATACTAACTTATTTCGCTAACGCACACCTTATGAGTCTTTGAATAAAATTAACACCTATTTCAACAGTATGCATTATGCAATCCTACTAATCATCATAAGATGAAAGTTTTGTGTACTTTTGGACACGCTGGTGCAGTTTTTATCGGACATATTAGGTTTGGATAGACATAAGGAAGTCAAAATAAAGTCGATAAGTTGCCCCTTCCTTCCTCGACTTGTCCACTCGGGTAAGCTATTCTACACTCTCTTTAGGTTTGAGCTTATTGAAAAACCTGAAATACAAACATGATTATCTCCAGTAGACTTTGCTTATTTGCATTTGATTTGGTGGATTCAACATAAGAACGGATCCATTTAGTACATGTACTCCTATTGTATTTCACCATCTAGATAATTGTATATGTTACATAAAAATGCATTTATTTCGAAAATCTCTTCAAGATGATCCATTTTAGAGTGGTTAATGGAATAAGAAAAATGTTATATTTTTATTTTTACAAAATAAAAAAAGGGGAGATACCTAAAAAACGATTATTTTAATAAGTTATTAAATGTCTTTTTCTCAAACCTAAAATGAATCTTTGACTAACTCACAAAATTACAAAAATAATAAATAATTATTTAATTTTCTTTTGTTAAGTTGATAAAAAGAAATTTAAAATAGTTTCCTTTCATAATACTTTGGAAAGCTCAATTTGAACGAACTACCCACACATGAACACGATGAGATATGTAAGCAACCCTCCTCTGGTTCGGTGATCTTTATGAAAAAAAATTAAAAAAGATAAATATTCCTTACAAAAAATAATGTTGTGTTCATAATAATCTGGAACTACGTTTGATCAAATTTTGGCTTTGACAAGATGTGTCGACGACCTTATGTTGAGGTTTGAGCCAACTAAGAAAATATCTAAAAATCCTCAGAAAAAAAACTAGGGTAAAAAAAATGAAATTTCTTTTTAATTAATTCAAGGTTCAAATAAAATGTTTTTATTTTTTTTAAAAAAATATTTCTTTAAATGGATTTTTATTTATTTGTTATTATTTTTAAAATAAATCTTGACTTGGTTGGTACAAACATATTTAGGAGTATGCATAACGAAGCGGAAAAGTGTAAAACTATTTGGAAAGAAAAATTGAATTTGTCGTGACCTATAGTCTTATTTTTGTACCTCTTGATATATTTAAGTAATACTTGAGAAACTGTTTTGCTTTAAGTTAAGGGTAAAACAAATTCAAACTGTTGTTTCATATGCACTGTGTGGTGCGATTTAGATATAACATTCAATGGCATGACTTTGTTAATCTGAACATGGTCCGTATGTTGGTTTAAGGGAAATTTTGAGAAATATTTAATTTGGTGAAGGATTATAGCCTTTTTTCATCTGATTATGCCTATTGAAGCCTATCAAATGGCATTTTATCCATACGACTCTCATTTCAAGCGTGAAAATCTTTTTATTCGAATCTTAGCATATATATTTTTGAGTGAATGAATACTCAATTTCTGGGTCTCACCTCCTTGAGCGCACTATCAATTAGCTACACCGCGCCAAAGACCTAAGCTAGCTAACAAAGTGAAAAGAGCAAATATATGAAATTTTAAAAAAAAAGACAAAGAAAAATTAGAATACAAAAATGAAAAAATCTCCAATGAATAGAAGAGAAAATGAGAAAAAATGAATAAGAAAATAAATGAAAAGGAACTTTCAAGAAAACAAAGGTCAAATGCGAGAATGAAAAACATTTGAGAGAAGAGTGAAAGTTTTAAGGAGGAAATAATCACTTTATCCCAAATGAATATCCTCTCTTTCTCTAAGCCTACCTTATACGTCAATGACAAGTCCTATTTGATCTCCATTTTTTGGTTCGCACTTTAGTGGATACTTACATAAGATCCAAACATATGGTATCTCAATCTCATGTATTGAGCATCTTTTTGAGTATGAGTGACCTCTAAGCGTTCTAATCTATAACACTTCTATTTTGTTAAGTAAGACTTCATTGTTGCGAGACACTTGAAACATGAGGATATGACTAAATTATTCCTCAATTTTTAAAAGATGAACTCATCTTGTAAATAGTTAAGTATGTTCAAGGTACCATTTTAAATAATTGTGATTATTTAAGGTTGTCTGAAAGTAGTTGAAGGTGACTCATATGCATCATATTAATTGTTGGTACAAATCAAAGTAAAAATATTGTCATACATGAACTGATTCATTTCTAAAAAGATGTCTTTTGTAGGAAATATATATAAATAATATAAGAATAAATTAAATTATTATGAACTACGTTTGACCTAATTCATGTTATACAAGATACATAGACATTCTTACAATAGAGCCCGCTCTCAAGAAATAAATTTTTGTATCCTTAATGATCAAAAATAAATTATTTTAATAAATAAATAAAATGATAAATAAAAAGAGTTCAATGTTTTTCAATTTAAAAATTGGGGAACATTTTTTATATTTTTAAAAAAAAGACCACTCTCATTTCTAGGGAATAAGAACTCTGATTGCATTTTAACATTAGGAAATAAACATCCGATTATCTTTTATTTCTAGGGAATAAACTCCCTAATTATATTTTGTGTGCATTTTTCTTTGGTACAAGTATTTCTCGTTCATTCTAATAAGTGTAAATAATATTTTTTTGGTGTAAACAGAGCCAACAAATAATGTTATGGTGTTTCTAATTGGTGGTTATGTCAAGTAAGACCTTCCTGGACAATAAAATTACCAGGACCCTCCTCATAATGAGATTTTCAGGACCCTATTAACAATAGGACTAGATAAACCGTCCCTATAATAGGACTATCACGACCCTTATCATAATGAGATTTAAATTAGAAGGACCCTTCTACATAATGGGAATAATGTAGAACGACCGTCTCGGGATAACGAAATTTTGTTTAGCAAGATCCTCATTGACATTGGGAATAAGTGTAGCATGACCCTCTTGGACAATGGGATTTAGTTTCGCAGGACACTCTGGACAATTTGATTTGCATGACTCTCCCAGACAATGAGAATTAGTGTAGCATGACACTCTTGGACAATAGGATATACTTTAACAGGACCCTCCTAGCCAATGGGATTACAAGAACCCTCGTGGACAATGAAAATTGGTGTAGCAGGACCCTCATTGATTATGAGATTTACTTTAGAATGACCTCCTGGACAATGGGAAATAACATGAACCTCCACGACAATGAGAATTAGTTTAGCAGGACCCTCATGAACAATGTGATTTATTTTAGTAGGACCATCTTGAACAATGCAATTAACAGGGCCCTCATGGACAATGGGAATTAGTATAGCAGGACCTCCTGGAAAATGTAATTTAGTTTAGCATGACCCACATGGACAATGGGATTAGGAGGAACCTCCTTGAAATTGGGATTAAAAGAACCCTCCGGACAATAGGATTTAGTTTAGCAGGACCATCCTAGAAAATGGAATTAGTAGATTTTTCTTGGACTATGGGAATTAGTGTAGCATGAACTCCTAGACAATGGGATTTAGTTTGGCAGGAACCTCTTAGACAATAGGATTAGCAAGACCCTCATGTACATTGAGATTTCTTTTAGCAAGACCCTTTTTGAACAATGGAATTAGATGGACCCTACTGGACAATGAAATTTGTTATTTTCTCTTATGATAAATACTTCCTACTCGAATTTCATTTTTCAAAATTCACCTCTTTTACTAAATTACAATTTTTTTTCAGTGACAACTAGGGGATATTTGTTTGAATTATTTCTTTTGTTTATGATGGTTTTAAGGTTTCTTCAAGTAAATCAAATATTTGAAACTCAAGAAAAAAGGTTTGAACTTCTTTCAGAATGATCAATCTCATGATAGAAAGAATAAGTTTCTTCAATGCATGTATCAACCTGAATTATGACATCCATTTCTATTCAGCTTATTGGAAACATGTAATCATTCAAGAACATTGTTATGTCTCGAGCTTACAACCTGAGGGGATCAGAACTCGAAAATCATCATTGGCCTCGATCGAACCCTTGGATTTACTTACTTACTCAGCCGAAGACATAAACATAAGGGATATAACTCAAAAATATATAAGAACTTAGCTTAAATGACAACTCAAGTCTTCAAACATCATTTTAAATAATAATGCAAAGACAACTGAACTACTAACTGTCTATGAAGCCTGTAATATGACCGAGATGGATGTTGGGACAAAGCTCACTACATCCTTATAAACAAATTAGAAAAAGCAATAAAAAGGGTTCCTTTGGAATGCAAGGATGCTCACCAACTAACAGAGGAGTGCTCAACCACATCAACATTGTGCTGGATATTGATACTAGTTACCTGCATCTGCATCATAATACAATGACAACAGATATCAATACATTAAATGTATGAGTATGTAAGTTTGAATGCTCAATAACATATGATTGATAGGGAAATATGAACAACTTACCTACCTCAACTAAACTCTACATAGTGGACTCAGTTCAATATTAAGCAATTTAAAAGTAAGTGCAATATAAAGAAAAGTTTTTTAAAAACATGTTGTGAACTCAGTCTGTATGAGAAGATATAAATAACTCTTAGATATATGTAAAATAAAAATAAACTTTGTATATGAAATCCAATAACTTATGTGGGAGTTTCAAACCATAACATAAAACCTATAGTGATTATACTACGATCTACCTCACGCTGCCAGCACATCCTATACCCGTCAAAGGTATAAGATGTGAACTGCCACATGGATCCACTAGTCTACTGTGAAAAAGGGTTCATCTAAAAAGTATGACCTTTTTCTACCCATTGTGGCTACATGGTATTATGGAGATGGAGTCATTTAAACTCATGCTCGTCCCCAATTCGGTGCACAATACTACTCCCAAAATATATTGGCTCGTATATTTTTAAAACATAATTCTTCTGTGATTCGAGATTAGTGCTCAAAAATAGCTGAAATGTTATCTTGGAAATCTCAATTTTCCTCCTTGCTTTATTTTAGAAAGCTATAACTCTTTTCTTAAAACTAGCCCCAAATATCTTTGGAAATTTAAGTTTCCGTTCTTGTTTAAAAGTGAAAAACATTTCCTTTAAAAGCCTCTTTGGGAATGCATTATCCCCATATACTTCTTTGAAGAAAGAACTTCAACTTTACACTTTACTGAACTCAATTCTTAAGTCTTTAAATAAAGTTTAAACATTGCTAAAAACTCTTGACAACTTTTAAGAACCTTGCTTTGACCTTCTTCTTAACCTCTAGACTTGATTCTTCACTTTTGACTTTTATCTTAACTTTCCTGGAATTTGATTATGGATTCAAGGTTCATTATCTCATGTTTATGATTATGGATTCAAGGTTCATTATCTCATGTTTATGGATGATTTCATGATGTTTATATGTACCTTAGACTATTGGAAGAAACTAAGAAACATAGGTACATTACTTAGGAACTAGTACAAAAAGGTGGGGAAAGAATAGGAGAAATCGCATCCCTGATGCTTTGAAGGGCATGGGTCTCCAACTACCAAACCTCAGAGAGCTTGGTGGGGTGCTTTGTCTGGCGCAGCGACACAGAGGCCAATGAAAAGATTTTGGTTTTTGAGGGCTCTGAGAGGCCCGACGTTCCAGGGCCCTCCGCAGACATACTCTAATGTTTCTCCTTCGTTTTTCAACTATAAACTCGATAAACTTACATTGTTATTTCCCCAATCCCTTAGATTAATTATTACCCTAAATATACAATATATTAAGGGTAACCTTAGATTGTATATAGTACCCTAAACTTACATGGTTATTTCCCCAACTTAGATTCATTAGTACCCTCCCCAGGCATACTCCAACTTTTCTCCTTAGTTTTTCATCTATAAACACTCTAAGCTTACATGGTTATTCCTCCAATACCTTATATTCATTAGTAACCTAAATATACGATATACTTAACTCTAAAATTCAACTGGAAACACAAATTAAATCAACAAGAGACTTCAACAATAATACCATCAAGAACTCAATGAATTTTCAACAATGTTCTTCAATAACTCACTTTCATAGCTTTCAAACAACATAAACTAGATGAATGGAAAAAAATTGGCGTGTGGGTGAACTAACATAACACTACGTTATCTTACATGCCTTCTAAGGATCATACCCGACGAATTCCACTCGCAAAGCTTAAACATTTTTGGCGATTTTGTGATTTCTCTCCTCTTTTATCTTCTTTTCTCTCTTTTCCAAGCCATAGCGTAACTTCTCCTTTTTCTAAACTGAACAAACTCTTATTTTACGCAAATAAATCCCCAAAAAGTAAATAGGAAATTTAATTAAGGAAAAGAATAGTTTGCTCTTCCATAATTTGAATTTTGACTTTTCTCAACCCAATAGCCCAAATTCAGAAAGACATAACTCACTCATCCAAACTCAAAATCTCGTATCCTTGACAGCGTTACAAAGATTATTCTTAGGCTTTCCAATCATATCTGGGACTACTTCAAAATAATTTTGTTATAAAATTTATGGTCATTTGAAGTTAACCAAAAACTCAATTTTTAACTTAGTTAAAATTTCCAGATTTTCTTGTTATTTTCAAAAATAAGTAATTTCATATTTTCAACTCTTTTCTAGTTCTTTCTAATTGCGAGATGTTACAATATCTACAATTTGGGAACATTCGTCCTTGAAGGAGGTTACTCTTGCCGGACATAGGGTAGCAACATCATGTTCAAGGACCCACAAGCAATTGTAACCAAACAATATACTTACTCAAAATTCAGATAGTACTAAGATGTAAATTAGTACATTGGTCTGCATTTTCTCCAAATTCAAAGAGATGTGCATATATATTCTTAATGTCCTCTTCAACTTCCCAAGTAGCTTCTTCAACAAATCGGTTCCTCCAAAGGACCTTGACTGATTCTACCTCTTTTGTTCTCAATATGCGAACTTGGAGATCTAGGATTTTCACCAGAATCTCGTTATAAAGGAAATTATCTTTGATCTCAATATTCTCAGTTTGAATGACTCAAGGAAATATCATCCATGCACTTCTTCAAGATGGAGATATGAAACACAAGATATATCGTTGCCAACTCTTGTGGTAGCTCCAAGTAATAAGATACTTTGAGAATCCTCTTGGAGATTCTATATGGACCAACATACCAGGGATTAAGTTTCCCCTTCTTAACAAGCCTCATAACATCCTTCATGGGTGAAACATTCAACTAACTACAATCATCTACCTCAAACTCCAACTCTCTTCTCCTAACATCAGTGTAGGATTTGTGACGACTCTGCACCATTCACAATCTCTCTTGAATCACTTTCACCTTCTCCATGTCTTGGTGAACTAAATCTTGTCCTATCAAACTGACTTCACCCACTTCAAACCATCCAATAGGATATCTACATCTTCTCCCATAAAGAGCTTCATATGGAACTATCTTGATTCTAGAGTGATGCCTATTGTTGTATACAAAATCAATTAGAGGTAGGTCATCATCCCAATTCCCTTTGAAATAAATCATGAATTCCCTCACCATATAATCTAAGATCTGGATAGTACGCTCTTCTTTCCCGTCAGTCATAGGACGAAAAGCAGTACTAAGTTCACATTTGAACCAAATCTTTCTGAAAAGATTTCCAAAACTACAGTAAATTGTGTGCCTCTATCAGAAATAATAGATACCAAAACTCTATGAATTTTTACCAACTCTTGAATGTAAAAATTTGCATAATCCTCTGCCGAATGGGTAGTCATTACCGGCAAAAAGTGGGATGATTCTTTCATTCTATCGATAATCACCCAAATAAAATCATACTGCCTGCGAGATTTGGGTAAACCTCTTATGAAATTTATATTAATTATCTCCCACATCAACTTTGGAAGTTGTATATTGTGAGCCAAACCTTCAGTCCTCTAATGTACTACTTTAACATGTTGAAAATGTTGACACTTGACAACAAATTCAGCAATACCCTTCTTTATACCATTCCACCAATATACTTCTCTCAAATCATGGTACATCATTGTGGAACCGGGATGAATGAAATATCTAGAGCTATGATCTTCCTCTATGATCCTCTCTTGGAGTTCATCCACTATAGGTACACGCAATCTACCTTAATGTCTCAAAACACCATCTCCCCCTTGTTCAAAAGCTAATACCTTTTGCTTATGAACAATTTCCTTGAATTCAATTAAAATGGAATCTTAATCTTGCTTTTCTTTCACTTTTGAAACTAATTATGATTTGGCATCATTCGTCACCAATATTTTTTCTTCTGTGGAATCCATGAGTTGGGTTCCTAAGCGTGCAAGTCTATGCACATTTTTTGCTAGTTCATTCTTCTCTTCTTCAAGATGGGTGGTACTGCCCATTGACAACCTACTTAAGGAATCAACAACCACATTAGCCTTTTCTGGGATGGAAGAGAATGCTTATGCCATAATCCTTGATTAATTCTAACCATCTGCCTTGTCGGACATTAAGCTCTTTCATTGTGAACATATATTGTAGGCTCTAGTGATAAGTGAATAGATCAACATGAACACCATACAAATAGTAACACATATTTTCTAGGCAAAAGCTATAACACCTAACTCTAAGTCATGAGTTGGATAATTCTTCTTATGCATTTCAACTGTCTGGAAGCATATGCTATAAACTTTCCATTCGACTTTAGGACACAACCCAAACTAACTCTAGATGCATCTCAATACACCACAAAACCTTGAGTACCCTACGGTAAAGTGAAAATTGGGGCTGTATCAACCTCTTCTTCAATTCAACTGAACTTTTCTCACAAGCTTCAGACCATAACTTGATTTTTTTCTGAGTAAATTTCATCAATGGAAACGAAATGAATGAGAAACGTTCTATAAATCTTCTATAGCATCCAACCTAACCCAAGAAACTTCTATTATAAGTTAGAGATGTGGGTCTAGGTAAATTCTGCACTGCCTCAATTTTCTGGGTATCAACTCTAGTACCATCACCAGAAACTATGTGACCCAAGAATGCCACAAACACAAGCCAAAGTTTACAGTTAGAGAACTTGATATACAACTCTCTATCCTTCTAAGTTTGAAGAACTATTATGAGATTGCTAGCATGATCTTCTTCATTCCTTGAATAGATTCGTATGTCATCAATAAAGACAATAAGAAACATGTCTAAATAAGGTTTGAATACTCTGTTCATAATATCTATGAATGTTGCAGGCGCATTGGTTAACCCAAAGGACATGACCAAAAACTTATAATGCCCATCTCTGGTTTTGAATGTTTTTTTTGGAATATCAGATTCCCTTACTCTTAACATATGGTAGCCAGATCTGAGATCTATCATAGAAAAATTAGATGAAACCTGAAGTTAATCAAATAAATCATCATTTCTTGGGAAAGGATACTTATTCTTGATGGTTACCTTGTTAAATTGGCGGTAATATATACACATCCTAAGAGAACCATCCTTCTTTCTCACAAATAAGACCAGAGCGCCTGAAAGGGAGACACTTAGCCTAATGAAGCCCTTATCTAACAAATCTTTAAAATGTTCTTTCAACTCTGCTGGTGACGTTTTATATAGAGGAATAGAGATAGTATGCGTATCTGGAATTATGTCTATGCCAAAGTATAGCTCTCTTTGAGGAGGGACTCCGGAAGATTATATGGAAAGACTTCTAGAAACTCTTTTACTACTATAACTGACTGAAAAGGAGGTACTTCAACACTTGAGTCATTAACTTGTACTAAGTGATAGACACACTCTTTAGAAACTAACTTCCTTTCCTTAAGTTACGAAATGAAACGACCCTTAGGAACTCTTGATTTTCTTTTCTACTCTAAGATTGGATCATTTAGAAATTAAAGCTTCACAACTTGACTTCTACGATCAACTGAGGTATAACATGAATGAAGCCAGTTCATTTTAAGAATGACATCGAAGTCTACCATGTCTAACTCAATTAAATTAGCCATTACATTCTTGTGATTAATGGAAATGAGACAATCATGATAAACTCTCTCTACTAGAATCGACTAAACAACAGGTGTATAAACACTAAATGGTTCACTAAGTTGCTTAGGAATAATATCAAAGTTCACAACAACAAATGGAGTTACAAAAGATGAACTCACTCCTGGGTCTAGCAAAGCACAAATAGTAAATTCAATTACTTGAATCATACCAGTGACAAAATCTGGTGAATCCTCTTTCTCTTTGTGATTATTGAGGGTATACAAGTGGTTTGTTCCTCCGCTAGTACCGAAAGTAGCTCCTCCAGGTACAACCTTGTCTTGTGGAGGAACTGATGAGGACTGGGCTCTATTGCTCCCACTACCATTCCAGTGATTGTTCTCTGGAAATTCTCACATGAAATGCCCAGTATATCCACACTTGAAACAACAATTGGAGTTGTCAGGACCAATACATGAGTTGTTCCTACCAGACTTAGCACATGCATGAGGTTTGCTACCTCCTTTCGCCACACTACTCATAACACTAAAATAAGATTGGTATGTGGGTGAACTAATCAAACACTATGTTATATCACATATCTTTTAGGATCACCCGCGAAGAATTACACTCGCAAAGCTTGAACATCCTTAGAATTTCATGATTCCTCTCCTCTTTTTTCTTATTTTCTCTTCTCAAATCCCTCGTATAAATTCAGCTTTCTCTAAACTAAACAAAGCCTTATTTTAGGAAAATAAATCCCAAAAAACGAAATAGGAAATTTAATTAAGGAAAATACTAGTTTTCCATTCCATAATTTTGATTTTGACTTTCCTTAACAAATAACCCAACTTCCGAAAGACATGACTCATTCATCCGAACTCGAAATCGCGTAAACTCGACGACGTTGGAGAGATTATTTTTTGGCTTTCCGACCATATTTGGAACTACATCTAAATCATTCTGTGATAGAAGTTATGGTTGTTTGAAGTTGACCAAAATCTCACTTTTAAACTTGAAATTTCCAAATGATCTTATTCTTTCCAAAAATAAGTATTTTCAAATTTTAAACTCCTTTCTAGTTCTTTCTAGTTGTGAGATGTTACAAACATATTCAAATTGTAATTTCTAAGACTGCCAAAAATTCACTATGAGTGGCAAGTTAAGCATCAAATTCATTTCATGATCAACATACTAAACCAAAAATTAATGTGATATCTGAAAATCAAGACTCAAGTGAATACTCAAGAGAAGCTTAATAGATAGGAGTTTTATATTTATTTTTCCTTTTTGACTATTCGATCTCAATTATTTTTAAGGATAAGAGCCGCAACCTCGAACCTCGAAGGAAGCTCACTTAACTTCCAACTTATCACCTTATCTCCTTGAACTACACGTGACCTGATTCTCTTATATAACCCGGGATATGTAGGATGTCCAAAACCACGGTTAGATTGAACAATTTTTTCCTTCAAATACAAGTTCGGTGAAAACTTGTCATATTTAGATTAGAACAACTATCAAAAGAACTTTATGATAAAATATATTTTACTATCTATAAAATATGTATTTTACTTCAAGATTGATTTCGCACTTCGCGTCGCACCCCCACATTAGTATCAAGAGCCATTAAGATGAAAAGAGTAGGTATCGCCTAAAGATAAGAAAATAAAAAGAAAAATTAAACAAATTATATCCAAAACCTAAACAACTTACTATTAACAACATTAATAATAAAGAATCACATAACATGATAGATCTTATTCCCAAATTCGAATCTACCTATCTTAAATATTTAAAATACGATGAATATAATGGGTATAAACAGACCTTAATAAATAATTATTGCAAAAAAGAAAAGTAAGACATAGACAAAATAGACTAAAATGTCATATATTTGCGGGATATTGTAAAAAATCTATCTAGCTCAAAGAAATACTATTTTATATCGAGAATACAAATAAATAATCTAGAATATACCACAAAGTTTATAATGAATAAGGAAACATGCAACAGATAAAAAAATATTTGAAAACTAGAACTATTGAAAATGAAGATATTTATTCTAATCTATGAAAGAGAAATACGAAAATATGTGCCAGATTTAATTTTAATGTAGAAAAAAAATGGTAAAATTAGAATATAGTTTAACTGCGATGGTGAGAATAGCAAAAAAAATGAGAGAAATAGATAGGAAAAAATACAAATGAAAAATGAACATCAAGCGAAAAAATAAGTACAACAAATAGATGAAGTAAAAAATAACAAAAATTATAATTAGAAAAGAATTAGCAATGTTAAAAGAATGTTGAAATAAAACAAAAAGAAAATGACAAAAAAGAAACTTAGCAAATGAGATAAACAAAGTTCAAGAAATATTGCAATTAGAAGATAAATTAGAAGAAAATAATCAATATAATATAACTACCTACCAGAATTAATAATTTTTGATATCAACATGAATTTATAAGAACTATTAAATAACTAGATAAAACACGAAACATATAGAAATAAACACTGAGATATAGACATTATGAAGAGACCTAGGTCATCAGGATTCAAAATTCAAAATATTTAAATCCAACACACGATAATGCAAATTTATAAAATATGACAGAGACAAACTTTATGAAATAAAGATTAAATAAATTACACCTAAACAACAACGATCGACATAATTTTTAGATTTAGACTGTTGTAACAGATTAAAATAAAACAATTCAATTATGTGGGATATATATCAAAACAATTAATAGATAACAAAATAGGAATATAACAAAACACCATGATTATATAGAAAGACACTTATAGAACAGTACAATTAGTGTTACAAAATTTAGACAGAAGAAAAGTATAAAGACTGTAAGAAATCAAAAAATTAATGACGGCAACAGCTACAACATCTATGGAAATATTAATAATACGAAATAGCTGGAAGAAATAATTTAGTCGTATGACAATAAGTAGAAGAACAAATAAGAAAAAAGTAAATAACAGTATTTAATGGCAAAATTGGCATAGTAAATTGTTATATAGATGAATTACATGTGTCCATTTAGAGAATATATTATCAAGGACATATGACATGTGAAAAAAGTAATGGAAATAAGAAATTATATTTAACAAGAATTACCAGAACTTTTATTCAACAAAATACTAAAAAGTTGGAATGACAGAAATTACAGATACCTTAGGAGCTGAATGAAATTCCTACAAAGATGGTTTACATATTATGTGAAAAAGATAACGAAGACATAAAATGGAAAAGTTATAAAAACTTAGCATTTTGCAAAAATAAAATAACCCGTCAAAGTTGGTTGCACAGAATAGCTATCATAAAAAGAAGTATAATAGAAATAAAAGTTATAAAAATATCGATCAACATATTACTTTCGGTCATACATGTGTCCTACTTTCGGACACTACCATTTTATTATTCAATTTATTTATTTTGTGGTGTCTTTGATACTCTTAGACTTAGTAATTTAGAGATTTAGATGTCCTTGTTTGTTGAATGACTTTCAGGTTTGGGGAAACGATAGTAGTATTTTGAGCTTCGCAATATTTTTGTTATTCACCCCAGTGGATTATTGGTACATGTTGGGATTTAAATTTCTTGGTTCGTCCCCTCAGGAGTTAAGTGTGAATTGGCACTGCACACTCATTTTGTTGGGTCTGACACAACATGTCACACCCCAAAACGGGCCCGCGAACTTGCACCCACACTTATCCTACATGTGAGCGAACGAAGCCCATCCAAGTTGCCCAACGTTTCATAACCATAATACAAATTAATGCGGAAGACTTAAAAATAAATTAATGAAAAATCTGATTAAAAGCACTTATAAAATCAATACGATTTATTCCTCAAAACCTGGAAGGTTCATCACCAAAGAGCATCTTCCTCAAATACCTAATCTAAGAGTACTAAGAAAGCTAAATAAGCAATTCTAGTCCATGCCTGAATCTCAAGGCATCCAAGACATGAAACGAGGAATATCCTTCCAACTAGAGGCAACTTAGCTCACCCTGAAATCTGGCTTGATAGACTGGCGATCTTGGCGGCTGAGTGAAGACATGGCACGTTGTGCTGCACGTTCACAAATGACAAAGAAGAACATACAAGTAGGGTTAGTACAAAACACAAGTTACTGTAGGTAGGTTATCATCGGCAACTCAAAATAGAAAACGTATATATCAAATAATTCATAAATCACTACAATACTCAACATTTAGCACCAACAATTTCTATAATCATTAATAAGCAAACCGCCAAGTTCACCCTAGGAGTCAAGCCTCAATGCCATACCCATTTTGGAAAATTAATTTTCATTAGATTGAAGTTATATTGAACGTCTTTCACAAGATTATTATGCTTATGTCTCTCGTGTCGGTACGTGAAACTGGGACCTACCGTCCGCTCCCTATCTTACGTGGTCGGTTCATGACACCCGATCTCCTTAATCTATACTCGTGTCAGTTCGTGACACCCCCGATCCCGCTAATTCTGCATGTCATTTCGTGACACCCCCGCCTAATTCTAAACGATAAGTCGGTTTCGTTACAACCCGTTGCCACTACGCCTCATCACTTTGTTTCATCACCTTCCTTTTAATACCAAGGCATCATCAATCTCGTTAACAAGGCATTAGTGTTTTTTCAAGAGTTAGATCGTAGCTTCATCAACAATGCTTATTTATCAGCCATTATGTAATCACATTCATACAAGTACACAATTAAGCATATAGACGGGTTTACATACTACCCAAACATTCAATTCGCTATTAGATTCCCACGAAAATCATAAACCATAACCTACCTCCCCGAGATTCTTGTCAAGCAAGCAATCCTCAAATCTTTGCTATCCTCTTTCGTTTTCCCTCCTCTTCTCTCGATCGGTCCTCCCCTCTTCTTGTTCTTTCTATTTTTCTTTCTTATTCCAAAACCCTCTTTCTTTTACCTAATTAACATATAATTAGTATAAAGATGACAGAGTAAACCACTAATTATTAAGGTTATCCTCCTTACCCTCAGAATTGGATTATTAATATTCAACCACTACATTTAATAATTATAAGCTGAAATAGTCCAAAACGCCCCTTAAACATTTAATAGAATCTGACCCAACGCCTGGGATTACGCAGTCTGTGGACGGGCCTTCGTGCCTGCTACGGTCCTCCTTCTGCTTGTCCGTCACATAGTTCAGAGGACCTAGACTTTACCAAGGGTCTGTTACGGCCCGTCATGCCTGAGATGTCCGTCCCTTCCACCCTTCGTGACGTTCACCAAAGAGATCGATGTCAGTACCCAAATTGTCTAATTCTAAGTTTTTGGAACAAGACACCCACGACGGTCCGTCGTGCCCAGACGGTTCGTCGTGGATCCGTCGACTCAGTCAGTTTTCTCAGAAATAAAATTCTGCTGCTCTCAAACGACTAAACAGTGTCCGTTACAAATGTACCCAATTTACCCACGTTCGTCCTCGAACGATCATAAGAAGAAAAATAGGGCAAACGAGTACCTGAATCGGTAAACAGGTGTGGGTATCTTTTCTTGCATATCATCAGCCTCCTTCCCCAAGTGGGACGCTTCAACTGGTCGATTCTCCATTGAACTGTGATGGATGCAATCTCCCTTGATCTCAACTTTCGAATTTCTCTATCCTAGAAGGAACAGGATCCTCCTCATAAATCAGATTTTCATCAAAGCAGAACTGAATCCCAACGAATGATGTTGTTTCCATCCCCAGTGGTGATCTTTTAAGCATAGAACAAAAAAAATGCAATACCTTGCACTCCTGACGCCCTGAGGCAAGGCTAATTCATAGCACCCCCCTACTCGTCTTAGTACTTCAAATGGTCCATATACCTGGGCTTATCTTACTCCTCTTTTACCAAACCACATCCCCCCTTTTTTGGCCGAAACTTCAGCAAGACTTGCGATCCCCTCCATGAACTCCAGATTCCCGTAACCTGTCGATCTGTCCATACTCCTTTTGCCTACCTCTGGGCCGCTCAAATCTTTTCTTGAATAGATTTCACGTCGTCTAATGAATCCCTCTTAAAGGTCATACTCCCAAGGTCTAACCTCGAAGCTCAAAACCAACCAGATGGGAAGACCTACATCTCCTCCCCTAAACAATGTTCGAAAGGAGCATCTCACTTCTTGAGTGATAGCTATTAATGTCATGAAACTCTGCTAATGGTAGAAGTTATCCCAATACCACCAAATTCTATCACACATGCGCGAAGCATATCTTCCAACACCTTGATGTTCGCCTCAGACTGCCCATCGGTCTTAGGGTGAATGCCACTAGGTCCACCTAGTACCTAATTCAGCATGCACTGTTCTCCAAACTTTAAGTAAACTGCGTACCTCTATCATATATGGATGGAAAGTGGAACTCTGCAACCGAACAATTTCTGAGATGTATAGTCTGGCTAATTCTCTGTCATTGTAAGTCCCTTAACCGGACTGAAATAGCAACGTAGTTTATCTGTCCACAATTACCCAAATATAATCAAATCTTGCCCAAGTCTTTTGGAAGGCCAACCCACGAAGTCCATTTGCAATTCTCTCCCACTTCATTCAGGAATGGGCATTCTCTGAAGTGTCCTCTGGGCCTCTGGGTTTCATGCTTTACCTTGCTGACAATTTGTACATTTGGGAACAAATCAACAATGTCGCGCTTTCATTTTACTCCAACAAAAATGTTTTTCTTTAGTCACGATACATCTTGGTTGCCCAGGATGTAAAAATAAGCCTGACTAAGTGACCTCTGTAAAAGATATTGTGGATAAATCATCAAAACGTTGCATACATTCCCTCCCTTAATCTCAAAACACCTTCCTCGTCCCTTATCGCTTCTTTGAGCCTTCCCTCGCCACACCATATCGATCCCGATTTGCTGTTTCTCATCATCAAACTGTTTCCCCCTCCTTTCCCTTGATCTTGTAAAGAAAGAAATCTGCCTCCCACAGGCGCAAAAATCCCCATCCCCCCCTTCTCCATTTACTTCCCCCTCATAGAGGCATAGCCAGAGTCCCTGACTCTTTAGCCAATGGCGATAGAGGCTTGCAAGTTGAGCTAAACTATACCCATGCTCCCCTGCTTTTCCTACTTAGATTCTCTAACCCACAAATTTATAGCTTTTCCTGGATGATACAAGAGGTAATACGTGTCCTTCAGTAGTTCCATCCATCTCCTCTGTCTCAAATCAATCTTCTGGTAAAGACATATTGTAGGCTACGATGATCCGTATAGACTTTCCACGTAACCCCATATAATAGTGTCCCATTGCTTTAATGCAAACACTACCGCTACTCAGCCAACCCCAAATCGTGTCGGATATTGAGTTCCATTGCACCTTTAATTGCCTCCTATCATAAGCATTACGTTCTCTCTTGCATTTGCACTGCACCCAACCCAGAATAGGATGCATCAAATACACACAAGTTCTTAACCCTCTACTGGCAAGGTAAGTATAGGTGCGGTAGTCGTCAAGGTCTTGAGTTTTTGAATCTTTCCCTCACATTCATCCGACCCATATACAAATGGAACATTCTGCTTAGTCAATTCGTAAATTGGGGAGGGATAGAAAAAGAATCCTTCCCTTGAACAAATCGACGTTAGTAGGCTTGCTAACCACACAGCTCCTTATTTCCGACAAATTAGTAGGTCGACCATTTCTCACTATTTCATCTAGAAGGATCCACCAACACCACCCCATCCTTAGAACCACTGCCCCAAGAAAGACCATGAATCTAGAGCCCAAAACTCACACTTGGAGAATTTGGCATAAAGATTTTTCTTCCCAAATTTCCAACAATTTCAATGCTCCTCAGTTCCTTCTTACTCTTGGGTATTCAGTAATCATCAATAATACGATCACAAAGAGATCCAGATATGGCCTTAAAAATCCCGTTCTCAAGCTCATGAAATCAGCAGGTGCATTCGTTAGTGCAAATGACATTACCAAATTCATAATGCCCATACCTGGTTCGAAAAGCAGTTCTTTGGCACATCTGCTGCCGTATTTCAATTGATGGAAAACCAGACCTCAGTCATCGGTTAGAGACGACCACAAGTCACGGTGTAACTGATCGAACAAATCATCATCGAGGAGAGATATCTGTTCTTAATAGTTACTTGATTAGTTGCCGGTAATCTATGCACATTGAAGACTCCTAATCGTTTCTTCTTCAACAACAACATTAGGAGCACCCCAAGGTGATGCACTATCGGTCTAATAACCTTTCCCTAACATTCTTGAAGTTGGGCTTTTAACTCCCTTACTCCTGCTGGAGCCATTCTATAATCGGGTTGAAATGGGACGAGTACCCGGCTTTAATTCAATGCAAAAGTCATATCTCTGTCCGTTGGCATACCATGAAGGTGTCTGTCAGGGAACACATCCAAAAACTCACTAACTACCTGAAAAAAAAAAAAAAAAACGACTCATCGAGTACTTGGGTAGTATCGTCCCTGAGGTGTGGCTAAGACGCTAAACACCCTTTACTAACCATTTTCTTAGCACGAAGAAATGGATGAGACAACTCTGGAGTGGAAGTGTTAGTTACCCCTCGCATACTAACAGATCTTCCCAGGCTTGGCCAACGTTCAAGGTTTTTGCATTACTATCTAGATTTGGTCAAAATTCGTATAAGCCCGAATTCATACCCAAAATTAACAACATCGAATCAACCATTTCTAATATGACCAAGTCTACATGAGTATTGGCCTCCCCACAAAAGTCACCATACCAGACCTATATACCTTTTCAACTATAACAGACTCACCCCCACCAGAGTAGAAACACCGATATGCATGTCAAATCAATTTCACATGTAAATTAATACCCTTAGCAAATGAGGAAGAGTGGACATATGAGAAAAAATGTGGAGCCAGGACAAATAATACAGAACATGCAATCAAAAACCAAAAGATTACCTGTGATAACAACATCTGATGCCGTCCGCTTCATACCGCCCGGGAAAGCGTAACAATGTGCCCTATCACCCTGTCTGCCCGTTGCCCCTACCGATGTTTTGCTGTAGTGTCTCCAGTTTGCCCGTTCCCCGGCCATTTTGGTGACCGGACCATTACCTCGCCGCCCCCGCGTTCTCGCAGAATAACATAGCCTCTACCATGACACCTCTACCTCTATCTATTGGGGTCTATTATAACTCGGTTTTGGACAATTCCTCCTAATATGTCCAGGTCCCTCTCCCCACATCCATAACACTCCTGGAGTCAAGCATAGGTCCTCCTCAAGAAGTGTTGTGTGACCAGGCACCGGTCCTGAGGTGGAACCCCACCTATAGTCTCTATGAAGACGAATTTTTGGACTGAGTACCTCTCCTAAAAACCCGTCCCCTCAGAGGCCAAGAACCATTACAAACTCCCTTCCTTTCGAAACCGTTTTTTGATTTCGATGCCATGGGAAGTCTCTGGCTTCACTACCTTCCTACCTCTACTATCACGAAGTCTCCAATTCTTGAAAGATTTTGCCGTAGCCGTACCTGTAACGGCTAAAATCCGTAATTCCTGACCTTACCCCTTCACCAAAATTGGTTAACCCGTTTCTGTGGACTGAATTAGTTGGGTGGCAATACCTGGAATAATGCGCAGACTTCGCCTCAAGGCAGAACACGCATCCTACCTGCTCGAGGCTCAGAACTCACTCTCTTTTCCTATCCCTCAAAGTCCGGGGAATATACTCTTGTTCTCCATAAACAAGCTTAGAGAATGACGCCCAAGTCATAGGTTGGTGCCTCTGTTGGGTTACACTCAACAACATGTGACCTTCCACCAGCATTTTGGGCGTTCCTTTCGAACCTAAGTTAAGTCACAAACTAACACTCAAACAACCGTTCTACTATACCCATCTTGTGTAGTAGCTTCATGACAGTCACTAGAAAATCGTATGCATCCTCAGATTCAGCACCTTGAAGACTAGGAGGTTTCAATTTCAAACTTACTTACTGAAAAGTTCATGCTGATCATTTGTCATTATAGGCCCTATGGTCGACGAGGAAACGTTCCTATTTCAAATGAGGCTCCATGCGGGGAGCCATAGAGCTGCATGTTGTAACTCTGGACACCTGATGTGTTGTGCTAAAACACTGGAGGTTGCTGGCCCCCGATCCATATAACGCGCTAACATAAGTAAGGCTTCCCCCCTACCCGTTCCATTAAGAACTCCATAGAATCGTTCTTTGTGTGATGAGACCAAGAAAACCAACGAACCTAATGCTTTGATACCAATTTGTCAACGAACCCAAAAACAGGGCCGCGACTGTCCCACACTTTAGCTACTATGTGAGGCGAACCAACCCATCCAATTCCTCAATGTTTCACAACCATAAATAAGAAAATATAAAGCGGAAGCACTTAAAAAAACTCATTATAAAATCGCTTAAATAACTTAATAAAAACTCAATACTATTTATTCCAAAACCTGGAAGTCATCACCACAAGAACATCTATCCTCAAATTCTAATATAAGAGTATTCTAAGAATCCTAAAATAAGTAAAAGCTGCCACCTGGCCGAATCTCAAGGCATCAAGACATGACGAGGAAGTCCCATCCAAGCTATAAGCAATAGCTCACCCTGAAATCTTGCTGATGAAGACTGGCTAGATTTGGCGGCTGAGTTGAAGCACGATGGCACGTTTTGTGCACTCCACAATGACAAGAGAGAACATAAAGTAGGGGTCAGTACAAAACACAATTACTGAGGTTTGGTTAATCCTCGTGGCCAACTCAAAATAGAAATAGTATAGTTCTCAAATATATCATAATCAACTACAATATCAACATGTCGCAACAACAAGTTCTATGAAATCATTAATAAGCAACCCGCCAAGTTCACTCCATGGAGGGACTCCAGCCTCAATGCATACCCTTTGGAAATTAGGTTCATTAGATTGATGTATATTAACGTGTTTCAATATTCATTATGCTTATTTCCTCGTGTCGGTACTTACAACCGCTCCATATCTACTACGGTCTGCGGACAGCCCGATTCCCTCAATTCTACGTGTCGGTTCGTGACACCGATCTCCCTAATTCTAATGTCAGTTCGTGACACCCCGATCCCCCTTATCTCTACGGGTCGGTTCGTTACACCCGATCCCCTAATTCTTTCTAACTTGTCGGTTCGTGACACCCGTTCCACTACTCTCATCACTTTAGCTCATCAAGACTATTTTTATACCAAGGCTATCATCAATCTCATTAACAAGGAGATTAATTTTTTTTCAAGATTTAGGATTCAATAGCTTCATGCATGCTTATTTTATCCAATTTATTAATCACATTCATAGCAAGTACACAATTAAGTCATATAGAAGGTTTTACAATCCACCTAATACATATCATTCGCTTATTAAGATTTTACTTACGATAGCATAAACCATAACCTACCTCCACCGAAGATTCGTGATCAAGCAGCAAATCCTCAAAATCTGGTGCTATCCTCTTCGTTTTCCTCTTCTCTCATCGTTCTCCCTCTCTTGTTCTTTCTATTTTTCTTATTTCCAAAACCCTCTTCTTTTAACCCGTAATAACATATAATTAGTCTAAAAGATGAAAAGTAACCCACTAATTAATTTAAGGTTTATCTCATTTAACCCTAAATTGTATTATTAATATTCAACACTAACTTTATAATTATAAGCAGGAATTGTCCAAAACGTCCCCTTAAAACTTTAATAGAATCCGACCCAACCTAGGATACGTAGTCTGTGACGGGCCGTCGTGGCTGCGACGGTCCGTCCTGCTGTCTTCCGTCCACGAGTTCAGAGGCTAGATTTTTACCAAGGGTCCTGTGACGGCCCTTCATGCCTGAGACGGTCCGTCCGGGCCACCCGCCCCGTCGTGACGTTCAGAGAGTCGATCTCAGTACCCAAATTTCTAATTCCTAAGTTTTTGGAAACGCGAAACCCCCCACGGACGGTTCGTCCGTGCCCATGACGGTTCGTCGTGGCTCCCGTCGACTCAGGTCAGTGTTTTCCAGAAATAAAATCTGCTGCTCAAACGACTAAACTGTCGTTACACAACACAACCCTTGTAAACAAAAGATAGACCAAGAAGAAGTAGGTAAAAAAAGAAAAAACAACAGAATGGATTAAGCAGAAAGCGAAAAATTCATAAAAATTATAAAATATAAAAAAGAAACCCTAGAATAGAATTAATTGATATTTTCATAGATAAAGTAAAAACTATCCAAGAAAATTAGAATTATTGTTTGACGAAGATCCTTTACAAGGATGGAAAAACATAAAACATAATTTAAAATTGACTGATTGATGAAAATAATATAATAACAACAAACCATTAAAATATAATTTTGTAAGTGATTTAAAATGAATTTAAAATACATTAAGTGAGATTTTACTAAAAAATGGATATATTTACGGGTTATAGATAGATATGCTATAGTTATAATGAAATTTATATAGAAGGACATTTGAGATAGTACAAGAAAGACTAAGCACATCAAAAAGAATAAATAATACTGATCTACCACAAACATCATCAAAAATGATACTTCAAATAGTTTCAAAAAAATAAATAAAATCTCAACGAAAAATAAATAGAATAAGAAATAAACCACTCATTATTATATAACAGGAAGATGGACACAGAAATATTTCATCCTAATACCTATAGTAAAGAAGAAGCTATATTACAAGAGAGTTAGTAATGAAGATAACATATATCTACGGAAACAACTCATGTTCAGATACCAAGTACTAATAACTATTACAGAGACAACGGAACAAAGAAATTATAATTAGAGTATACCAATGATAAATAAATTTAAAATCTATCACTGAAAGGAAAATATAACATTAGGAATAGAGTTAGAACATAAACCATATATATGGGATAAACAACTAAGATAAATTATCAAAATAAAAAAGGTCCAAATAAAAAGGACCTTAAATATAAAAAAAATCTATAAAATATATATATATTCGCGAAGATAATAATCGAAGAAATTAGAACATATTTATATACCATGGTAGATACAAGAGCAGAGGCTAATATATGTAAATACAATTGTTTAGCTAAAAAAAAATGGGAAAAGTTAAAAACCCCAATAGTTGTTACAAGATTTAAAATGAAGGAATTATAATCAACATACAAGGAAAAAATTTACAAATACAAATATTGGATAAAAAATATTAACTGTAAACGAAATAATATAATTTTGAACTAACACTAACAACAAAGGGATTTTATTAGGAATGGCCATTCTTTAGAAAAATTATATACACATATAATAACAAAACACACCGTGGTTTCACACCACCATGTAAACAAAGTAGAAGCAGATAGTAGTTAAAAAAAAAAAGAAAAACAACAGCATGGATAAAGGCAGTGAAAAAATTACACAAAAATTAGAAAAGATCATAAAGAAGAAGAACCTAGAATATTAGAATTCATTATATTTTTCCTTATCTAAAATAAAATTATCCAAGAAAAATTAGAATTATTATATGACTAAGATCTTTTACAGAATGTGAAAAATATAAAACAGAAGTTAAAATTAACTGTTGATGAAAATAATATAATAACACAAAAACATTAAAATAATTTTAATGATTTTAAATGAATTTAAAATACATATAAGTTCAATAATTGCTAAAATGATATATACAGAAAGGGCAAAGTAAACTACAAGTCCGACATGTTATTGTGTTAATAAATATAGTGCCTAAAAGAGGACAAAATAGAATGGTACTTGTCATTTTAAAATAATAACATTTTGAAAATGCAAAAACTAAAACATATAATTATCCAATACCAACTCAATATTACAGATAAGACAACTACAAGTATAATAATTACTTTAGTAAATTTGATTGTAATCAGGATTTTATCATTTTAGAAGTTAGAAGAAGAATCAAAAAACATACAACTTTACACTACCAACAAAACGATTGGTATTATTGGCATGTATTACGCCATTTGGATATAAAATGCACCAGGTAGATTTCAACATTTTATGGATACTATTTTAATTTAAACACTAGAAAATTGTGTAGTATATATTGATTATATATTATTTATTCTAAAAACCCAAGATGAACATCTAAGATTATTATGAAAAATTTATACGTATAATACACAACTCATGAATAGTTTAAGTAAAAGAAAGCAGAAATAATGAAAATACAATAGAATTTCTAGGATTACAAATAGATAAAAATTGTAATAAATGCAATCACATATTGTACAAAAATAATACCTCGAATGAACAATTAGATACAAAAAAAATTACAATATTTTTAGAATTATTTAACCAAGTAAGAGAATATATACCAACATTAGCATAAACTTAAAATCATTAACAAACAAAACTATAAGATGTAGAATATTATTTTGATAATAAGATCAACACCAATCACAAAAGATAAAATTATTATGTAAAACAGTACCAAAATTTATTTTCCCGGATGAAGAACAAAATTTATTTATATAGTAGAAACTGATGCAAGTCGAAAAAAGTTTGAGGAGTAATTAAATATAAATATATGTAATAATTAGAATATCACTTTAGATATTATTCAGGCGCATATACACATAGGAAAATAAAATGGGAATAATAGAAAAGAATTATTTTTCATATATAAATGTTTATTAGCATTTGGGCCATATATTTGTATATAACAATTTATTGTAGACATATAATTACACAATAAAACCGATTAACCGCAGAAAAAAAAAAAAAAAAAAAAAAAAAAACAAAAAAAAAAAAAAAAAAAAAAGAGAAAAACAAAAGGAGACACCCCAACCCACCTCCGGCCACACCCCACCCCCCACCGGCCCACCCGCCCCCCCCCCCCCCCCCGCCGCACCCCAGCGCCATGCCCCTGCCCCCCCACCCCCCCCCCCCCCCCCCGCACCCGGCCCACCCCCCCACGCCCCCCCCCCCCGCCCCCGGTCCGGCCGCCCTACGCCCTCCCCGCCCCCCCCCCGAACCCCCCCTCCCGCCGTAAGCTCCGCCGCGCCCCACCCGCTCCCCCACTCCGGCCGCTTCACCCCCCCCCCCCCCGCCCCCCCGCGACCACCCGCCCCCCCCCCCTGCCGCGGGACCCCCCCCCCCCCTGGACGTCCGGCGGCCCGCGCAGGGGCCGCCTCCCCCCCCCGCCCCCGCCGCCCCCCCCAGCCGCGCCCCTGTCAACCCCCCCCCCCGGGGGCCCTCTACTCAAGCCCAGCAGCGACCCCCAGCCCGCGGCGACGCCCCCCCCGTGGCGGCCCCGGGCAATGAGGGGTGCGCCGCCTCGCACGCCGCACTTCACCCGCCAACCGCGCATGCGGCGCCCCCCCCCTACCTCCTACGTGCCGGGACCGGGAGCCCCCCTCTGGGAAGGAGACAATTGGCCTGTGACCGACCGTTCGCGCCCACGCGCGTCTCTAGACAACGGCCCCCCCCTGGGACCCGCGCCCTGCCCCGCCCCCCCCCCCCCCGGGCCCCCCGCCTCGTCATCCCCCCGCCCCCTCGACCACCCCCTCGGTTGCGCCGTCGATATACCACCGGCCAACCAAAGCTCGCCCCCCGACGACGGGTCCTGCCGCTCCTCGCCCCCCCAAGCGACCCCGACCCGGCATCCGTCCGCCGCCGCTTCGGGCCACCCCAAAGGGCGCAACGACCCCCGACCTCCGGGCTGCGCTTCACTGCCTCGCACCCCCCACCGCCTCGCCCCAGCTCGCTCTCCCCGCCCGCCGGACGCCGCGCCCCCCCCCCCCCCCGCGCCGCCCCACCCCTCCCCCCCACCCCCGCCCCCCCGCACCTCCTCACACCCCCTCCCCCCCCCGCTCACCCCGCTCCCCACCCTCCCGCCACCCCCCCCTTCCCCCCCGCCACTCCCCCCCCCTACCCCCACATCCACCCCCCTCCCCCCCGCCCCCCCCCCTTACCCCCCCTCCCCCACCCCTTCCGCCCTCTCTTGCCGTCCCCTCCCCCTCTCCCCCCCCAACCCCTTCCCTCAGCCCCCCCCCCCCACCCGCCCCTTCGCCGCCGCCCTGCGCCCCCTACCCCCGCCCCCTCCCCTGCCTTCTCTCCCCACCCGCCCCCCCCTCGCCCATCGACCCCGCCCCCCCCCCCCGCCGCCCCCGCGCCTGTCCCCCTCCGCGCGGCCTCGCTTACCCCCTCCCGCACGCGCCCCCCGCCCCCCCGCCCCCGTGCCTCGCGGCCCCATGCCCCACGCCGGCCCTGCGCCGGCCCTTTGTCAGTGGGCCCGGGTACCTCCACGCCATCCAGGCCCCCCCCCCGCACGCCCCCCCAGGGCTCCCTGCGCACGACGGGGGGTCGGATGTGGCCCCAACGACTCCTCCGCCCCACCACCCCGCCCCACCCTCCTCGACCGTCACCTCGTCGTATTCACGCCCGACTCCCGCTTCCGCCCGCTGCGGCAGATCGAGCCCCACCCCCCTGCCCACGCCGCCCCCAACCTTCGGACGACGACCCCCCCCCCAGACGCCGACCGCGCCCTCGCAGCCGCCCACCCCGTCCCGCACCCGGGCCCGCCGCCCAGCCACGATCCCCGCTGCGCCGCCCCCACACGCCTGCCACGGGCACCCCAGCGCATCCCCTCGTCGCCCAGACCCCCCCACGCCCGCCGCCCTCGCCCACGGGAACACCCCCACACGTACCAACACGGCGCGCGCGCTCCCGACCAGATGGTTGGGACCCCTCCTAGCGCCACCCGGCGCCCCGGTACCCCACGCCCCAGCCCGGCCCCGTGCGGCCCCCGGTGGTCCCCCCGCAACGCCCACCGCCCAGGGCGCCCCCCCCTGCTACGCCCGGCTCGACCCCGTCCGTCACCACGCGGACACGGCCCGCCCCTGCTCCCTACCGTCCACGGGCCCCCCGCCCACATCGGGCCACGTCCCCCCGGGGGTGCCTCCATGGCCCCTTGGGCCGGGGGGCGACACAAAACCAAATTCCGTAACACGTAAGAAATTAGAAGATTGGTTATAAAATATATAACTTTACATTTACAATTGATGTATAAGACTAATAAGATGGTGTTGCTTACTACTATCAACCAAATCTACTTAACTGAGACAAGAAACTAAGATGACCCATTGAAGAGCTACTCAAAGCCATTACTACAACTTGTACAAAAGTGGACAGTCTGGACATTAGATACAAAAGCTAATGACTATGAAGATAACTAATGTCTAAGCTATATAGGTCAGCAACATGACTATAAACAATGTGAAGCTACGTCTCGGAAGACGGTCAAATTCCAAAGATAAAAAGTGTAACGACCTGTTAGTCGTTCTGAGAAACAGATTTTATTTCTGGAAAACACTGGCCGAGGTCGACGACTCCACGACGACCATCTGGGCACTGACGCCCGTCGTTGGGGTCTCGTTCCAAAACACTTAGAAATTAAAATTTGGGTACTGAGATCGACTCTCTGAACGTCCGACGAATGGCAGGACGGACCCGTCTCAGTCACGACGGCCCGGCACAAAAGCATTTTTTAATACCAGCGATCAAGAGTCTCTGACTTTTGATGACACGGACAGTCAGGAACGGACCGTCGCAAGGCACGATGGCCCCTCGTCACAACGGCTGCGTAATCCCAGGCTGGGCGGATTTCTGATTAATTTATTGTAGGGACGTTTTGTACTATTTCCCTGCTTAAATTCTAAAGGGGGGTGGGTTAATGGTGTAATAAGTAAGTCTAATGTACTTGGTGGTTAAAATAGGTAACCTTAAGTTTTTAGTGGGTTATTTTGCCATCTTTATACTTAATTATATGCTAATTAGGGTAAAAGAAAGGTGTTTGAATAAGAAAAGAAAAAGAACAAAAGAGAGGGAAATCTAGCAAGATAGAGACAAGCGAGGCCTAGACAACATGATTTGGGAATTTGCTTTCTTGACACAATTTTTCGTGGAGGTAGGTTATGGTTTTTATATACTACTCGTAGTAAACTCTTAATAGCGAATTATTATGTGTTGGGTAGTATTGTCAACTCTTCTATATGCTTAATGTGTGTATGCATGATTTGATTTTATATAATATGATGGTGATGTACAATAATGCTTAAGCTATTGAATCCCAAATTTGATAAAAACCTAATCTCTTGTTAAATGATGATGCTTATATAACAGAAGGCTTGATTTACTAATAGAATGGATTAGTGGGGGCGGGTGTCCGAACCGACACGTGATTAGTGGATCGGAGTGTCACGTTCTGACACTAGTAGTAATGGGATCTAGTGTCACGTACGACACAAGAGGATAAAGACTCCGAGGGAGCGAAGTTGCAGTACCGACACAAGATAAATATAGATAATGAATCCTTGAAAGATGCAATATACTCAATCTAAAGAGGACATGTTTCCCAAAAGAGTATGGTGTGGAGGCGTGAGTCCTCATGAATTATGATAGGTGATATTATAATGATGTTTATACTTGTTGCTATCACCTGTTAATAATAGTAGTTTATTTTACGATGTGTAATCTGAGATTATTGCTTTCTATTTTGAGTTTGCCGATGATACCGTACTCAGTACCCGTTTTGTACTGACCCTACTTATGTTTTTTCTTGTTATTTGTGGAGTGCAACAAACGTGCCGTCATCTTCGACTCAACAGTAACTCTAGCCGTCTTCCTTACTTCCGGATATCAATCAGGTGAGCTAATGCTTCTTGCTTGTACTGGATCTTCTTCTTCATGTCTTGATGCCTTGAAGTTCCGCATGGACTAGCTTTTATTGTATTTTTAGCTTCGTAGAAACCTCTTAGATTTAGTAATTTGAAGTAGATGTTCTTGTGATGGATGACTTCCAGATTTTTGGTCAATACTAGTTATGAATTGGTTTTTATTAATGAGTTAATCTTGACATTATTTATGTGATATGTACATTGGAAATGTTTTAAGGTGTGTAGATTGGTGTGGTTCGCTCACATAGAAGGATCGTTTGGTGCGCAGTCGCGATCCTGATTTGGGTCGTGACAAACTTGGTATCAGAGCATTAGGTCGTTGGTCTCATCACACAAGCACAGGTCTAGTAGAGTCTTAAAGAACGTAGGGTGACGCCTTTACTTTTTCTTTGAGAGGCTATAATACTTTAGGAAAATTCCATTCCTTTCTTTCTGTCTTCGTGCTATTACTTGGATCCAATTGTATCTAGGTGATAACAATTTGTAATCTGCCATCTTCAGTCTTTTTCGCAGGTGGTTAGAACTAAAGCACGACTACGCCAACACCAACACCAGCAAGGCAAGATATCCTGAGCCAGCCACTGGGGTTTGGCTCGAGGAAGAGCAATGGCAATAGGCCGTGGTAAGAGGTCGTGGAGACATCCTATAGAGGAAGAGGCACAAATCACCTAGCCATCTGGTACTCAGGGCGGTGCTCCCTCCCATCGACTGCAGGAAGTAGTAAGAGAAGGGGAGGATGGGGAGAATGAACAAGTGCAGAATTGGATTTCCACCCCAACCTACCCCAGAATGTCATCAGTTCTCGCTTATCTAGTGGGGTGTCTGATCAGGGTCAGGTTCACCTCCCTGGTTTCTGGCAGAACCACAGCCTCCTGTTTCCAGAGGTACAACTGCAGCACTATTGTCCTCGTACGGATGCCTCATTGTAACATAGACACGTTTCTCCACGCCTGACACGGGCCTATATGAAAATGAGCAGCATGAACTTTTTCGTAAGTTCTTGAAATTGAACCTCTATCTTCAAGTGTGCCGAATCTGTAGGATCTTACGATTTTCCTGGTTGACTGTCATGAGCTACTACAACAAGATGGGTATAGTAGGAAAGCGTTTGGTGTTGAGTTCGTAGTTATCCAGTTTCAAGGGAACGCCAAAATTTGGTGGCGGTCACTGTTGAGTGGTCAACAACAAGGTACGCACGCTATGACTTGGGCCTCATTCTCTAGCTTTGTTTATGGAGAAGTTATCGCGCGCGGACTTGGAGGGATAGGAAAAGGGATGAGTTCTTTAAGCCTAGAGCAAGTAAGATGTCGGTCAATGCATGTGAGGCTAAGTTTCGTGGCACTATCCAATATGCCACCACTTTGTTTCATCAGTCCACAAGAGCGGATTCACCGTTTTTGTGAAGGGGTTGAGATAGAATTGTCGATTTCAGCCTTACATGGTAGCGGCCACATCAAAACTTTCAAGAAGTGGTAGACTTCGTGATAGAGTATATGGAGTGAAGCAGATGACTTCACTCAATCATGGCAATCGACATCTAAAGGTTTCGTAAGGTAGGTGAGTTTAAATGGTTTCTTACTCCAGAGGACAGGGTTCAAGGAGGTTACTCAATCTGACGCAATTCGTCGTCAAACTGACAGACTGTCGTTGGGGGTCCACCTCCGACCCGGTCATACATTCTCTGAGAGACCTATCCCTACTCAGAGGTGTCTATGATGTGGGGAGACTGGACATAGTGAGGAATTGTCCCAAACGAGTTCTAGACCCCAATTAGCTAGAAGGTCGAGGTGGTCCTTGGTAGAGGCCGTTATTGTCCTGGAGGACGTGGTGGGTCTGAGGTAATGTTGGGCACGCAAAACGGCGCGGGGTGCTGGGCAAAACTGGAGCCACTACATCACAAACTTGGTAGGGGCACCTGATAGACAAATGAAACGAAAGGCCCATTGGTTTCTGCTTGCCCTGGAGATCGGAGGCGGAGACATCTATGTTTTCATTCACAGGTATCTTCTGGTTTGTGATTGCATGCTTCGTATTGATTTGATCCTGTTATCCACATTTTCTTATGTACTTCCCTTCTCATGTTTGGCTAATGGTTCTAATTTACAATTGTTAATGACTTGATATGCTATTCGTTTTTCTCTACTCCGGTGGGTGAGTCTGTGGTCGTTGAAAAGGTATATAGGTCTTGTTTGGTGAACTTTATGGGGAGCAACACTTATGTATGATTTGGTTATCTTAGAAAAATGGTTGATTTTGATGTAATTCTATTCTGGGCAGGAACTTGGCTTTATCTCCGCAATTTGCAATCTTGGATTGTACTTGCTAAACTGGGACGTTCTCCAGCCTTGGAACAATCCGTTAGTGTGAGGGGTGACTGACACTTCCAATCTGGTTGCGATTATCTCCCTCTTCTGGCTAAGAAGAATGTTCGTAAAGGTGTTTAGCTTATCTTGGAACATCTCAAGGAGGACACTAACGCTCAAGTACCGTGCTCTATTTAGTCTGGTTTAGGTTGGCCGTGAGTTTCTGGATGTGTTCCCCGCAGATCTTCCTGTATGCCTACCAGATAGGATAATTGATTTCGTGTTAATTGATCTTGACTGGTACTACTCGCCGCCTTTCTATATACCCCCTTTATGGAATGGCCTGCCCCGGAGTTACGAGAGTTAAAGCCCAACTTCAGAGTTGTTTGAGCAAAAGGCTTCATCAGACTTCAAGTCATCTCCTTGGGGTGCTCCGGTTTTTGTTGTTGAGAATAAGGATGGAATTTTTTCGGATGTGCATAAGACTACGCGGCAGTTGACTAGGGTAACCATAAATGACAGTATCCTCTTCTCGCATTGAGACATTTGTGTTCAATCATTACAAGGTTTTTTGTCTTCTCTAAGATTGACTTGGATCCGTTTATCATCAATTGAAAATACGGGCAACGTATGTGCCAAAGACTCTTTAGAACCACGTATGGGCATTCAATTTGTCGTGATGTCTTGTTGGGTATTCACGAATAGCCCCTGCTGCGTTCTGAAGTTTGATGAATCCAGGAATTTTTAAGTCCATATTTGGATCTCTTTGTGATCGTATTTATTTATGATATGCTGATATACTCTAAAAGCTAAAGAGGAACATGAGGATCATTTGAGATGGTATTGGAAATTTGATGGAGAAAAAGCTTTAGCCAATTTCTCTAAGGTGTGATTTTTTGGCTAGATGGCAGTGTCCTTCTTGGGGCAAGTGGTTTCTAAGGATGGAGTGATGGTGGATCCTTCTAAGATAAGAGACAGTGAAGAATTAGGTTACGACGCTACGAATTTGTCAGAAATAAGGAGCTTTGTTGGGTTAGCTAGCTGACTAACCGGTACTACCGCCGTATTTGTACAGGACTATTTCTCTCTGTAACTAATGCTGCTTCCCACTGATCTGAACTTGACTAAGGGCTAAAGCTGAGCGATATGTTGCGTCTAAATTTGTATGGTCAAGGCGATGAGTGTGAGGTAATAGCTATTTGGTGCAGTTATAGGCTTCAATATAGGATCCTGTTGTACTATTCTGTCAGAACATCATCCAATTTCTGGGCAGCCTTTTTTAGGCAGTGGAAGGTAAGATATTTTTTCAAGATGTCCCTATATGTGATGCACACTACATCCTGCTATCGCGGGTTTGGGGGTGGCATTGGGCTTATGTGCAGAGAAGAATCGTGATTGCATTGATGTCTTTCAGAGCAATTAGACAAGTTGGGCACATGAACTGTAACTATCCAGCGCTACTGTATTTGTAATGGTTGTGCCAGCTAGTATTTGTGTTGGCTATTAAATGTTAAAAGGCATATGGGGACTACTGCATTATATGAAGTGGGGGTTATAGGTGTGATAGGTCTTAGACTTGATCATCCAGTATCAATATCGGTAATGATCTTTACATCATATACGTATTATGGTTTAGATCTTGGAGTTACATGATGGGGAAGGTTGTGGAGTATTATATGGAGAAACTATGGGCTGATAGTATGAGGTCGTTGTCCTATATCTGACTCAACTCACTAATTCCAGTGTGTTTATCACTCGCACGCTTGGTGGTGAAGGGCGATATTTTGTAGCTTCTGTATAGCTTTATAGCTAGAAAAGGCACGGGCGGCGTTGTTTAAGCTATCTGGGTCGTTAGTTTATAGCCGCACTGACAAGCGTTTCTTCTAGCATGGCGCACACTTGAGTTGGAATATGATGAGGTTCAAGACTCCTGGCTTCACCTGACTTTATAGATCGGGAATATATGAAGTAAATGAGAAGGGATGGTTTTTGTGCGCGACTTGTGGATGTCGAGATTCTCTTTTCATGACATCTATGCATCATAGGGAAACCAGCTTGATTGTCAGTAGATAACTTAGCCGTAATGCGGGATCAGAGATACATCTAAGATGTTAAGTTGGGCCGGTATAGGCTGGTTTCGGCCCGACGCTAATAGTTCCGGAACCTCCCTCCCTGGTCCGCTCCGCCGGGCTCGCGTTCGGTTTTCGGCCGCTTCCGGCTGGGCTCCGGCTCCTGTGTACGCTTTTCCGCGTCATTGCTGCTGATTGCCCTGCTCGCCTCCCCTTCGCTCTTCGCCCCGCCCCAAACCTTCCCTCGTCGTCGCGCTTTCCGATAGAGGGTTGGCTGATATTTATGCTTAACTACTCACTTATCCGTCGGGGCATGACCAAGCATTGTACGCGTGCCTATGAGGCCACCGCTGTGTTTGTTGCTTTCATCATTCTTTCATATATGATTAGTGTCTAATTTCACTCGTCCTATTGAGTTTGAGTCAAAGTTACTGATTTAGGATTGTAAGCTAATCTTCATCCGCAGCATTTCAGGCACTAGAAGCTAGGAAAAAGCAGCTGGCCCCTATGGAATGTCGGGCTGGGGGTGTCGGTGTATTCTCCGTGTGCGGATTGAGCTCCCTGTGGGCACCTGCGACCTTACGGGGTTGCGGGTTAGATTCGCCCGGTCTCTCGACGGCTCTCGGGCCTCGGGGCTTTTGGGCTGTTTGAACAAGGGTGAGGTACAGGGTCGCTGCCGATCGGGACAAGATATTCTCTCATCACCTCAGGATTCGAACTTGCAGAGTAATGGCCCTATTCATGTAATAGGACAGTGGGAATGAATTGCAACTACTGATGGACTTTGCGGGTTGGTCTTTCCTAAAGTACACTTGGGGCAATTTGACTGTTCTATCTTGGAGTCACCATCTGGGTGGACTATAGCAAACATAAAATAAAAAAAGATTTAACTACAGTCTGGGGTGTGGCTCATTTTGCATCGGCTTATTAGGGTACTTAGGGTCCTAATGGCTATAGGTATCTTAGTCACTGTCATGACTCTACACTGTCATTTAGAATGTTCGGCGTGTTGCTATGATTACTCACTTAGTCGGCTAATCTAATCGAGATGAGTATGCGTACAGGGCAGCTTTATGCCTATCTAAGTTTGGACGAAGTTCATTTGTGCCAGGACGGTGTCGGAAATAGGTTTACTATTGTTAGTGGACTCATTATTACACGGGGGTGTGTAATGTGCCTTTCACTCCCAGGCCCAGTTTCTCGGATTAGCATTCTCGATGGAGGCTCAAACAACTCAGCTTCAAAAAGCAACGCTCATACCTTCTAGATCCGATTGACAAGTCTGTGCAGCGTAACGTATTCCAGTTTCAAGGTATAGTGTATAGAGGATCGTATATGCTATCCGAGCTTGAAGTGTCGTAATAGAATTGTGGTGAGGAAGCCTGCATATGGTGATAACTTCTATGGGGAGCCGTCAAACTTTGGGATTTGTTTGTGGCTACAAGCTCTGGCGTGGGGGGGGGGCCGGGGGGGGGGGGGGGTGTCTCTGCTGGGGGGACCTTTGGGGGTAAGGGGGGTCCATGCGTTAAATCGCTAGCGAGCTTTTCAAAATATCCATGAGATGAGCTACTCCATCATGTCATACTATAATTGCTCCTTTTGAAGCGTTGTTGGGGGGGAGGTTAAGGTAGATGTATGGGGGGGGTGCGGAGGGGGGGGGGGGTGCATGCTCATTGGTTTATGTTTGATGGCATTCGAGGTTAGTACGCTTGGGTGAGTTATTACTGGTACCACCGTATTTTGAGAGGCTGTCAGAGTTAGATCTGAAGGTGGAAAGTCTATATCTCAGTATTAGCTCTATCTTAGAGCTCAAGTAGGTCATAAAGGACGGTTGGCGCGATGGTGGGGCGGAAAGCTAAGTGCGTTTATTGGGGCGTTTATGGAGGGGTGAGTCTTAATGTTTTAGGGCTGAAGGTTTGTTGGCATTTGTTGCACCCAACTGAAGGGATGTTAGCGTGTTTGATAGGTTTGATAAAAGGTATAGTCTAAGGCCGGGTGAGGGGTACTAGTTTGGCGTGCACTATTGGAAGCTACTTTATAGCGCAGAGTTGTAGGGACGGTTAATGCTTAATGATATTAGCCTTAGCTTGGGTCCTGCCAGAGGCTGCTTGTTCTATCGGGGGGGGGGGGGGAGTGGGGGGGGGGCGAAGGGGGGGGGCCTAGTAGTGGCGATCGGGGACAGCAGTTACTATAGCATGAAAATATACGCATTCTGGTTATTCCTGTAATCACACTTCTATTCATCCCTTATTCCGACTTTGGGAATCTAGTGTTGTTGCTATGTAAGATAAGCATCTGGTCTTATGGAGCGACAAGAGGCGACTTTTGCCATTTTAGATACGTACGAATGAGTCCGCAAGTTGAGTATCCCGAGTGGGTAATGGATCTGCAATGTGGCCATCGTAGCGTACTGCCCAGGATTTGCGGAAATGGTGATTTAATCACTTTCTCTTGGGCCTATTAAGGTAGGCTGTATATATGTAAGACAGAGTTATAGCCGGCAGCTACCTGTCTGTCATTCCTGAGATATACCTCTATGGGCGTTCAGCTGATAATGGCTTGTCAGTCTCTGTTTATCGCATTGCCTCGTGACTACGTTTCGAAGGATTGTAACGATGGGCTTAAAATTGTCTTATGCCTATTGATAATCTACTACTGTGTATTAGTCGCTTTTGAGTCCTTTAATGCCTAGATCATTTTATTCCTCTAGGAATAACTGGCTCTAGTGTAGTTGTCTGACCGGGAGGGGTCGGGCTCGTCCACGACAATGAACTTGGCTCAATGCGGGTCCACTTTTCCTATGACGGGCGTTTGCAGTCTGGGGGTCTGTGCATTCGGGCTGTAATGAACACTTAGTCAAATTATAAATTATTGGTACTAGAGAGTCGATCTCTCTGAATTGTCATTTCCAGCGATGCGTAAATCGGCATGTAAGCCGGAACCGTAATCGGCAGTGCAAGGCAGACGGCCCGTGCACTAGGCTAGCTAGTTTAGCAGTAGATCTCAGTATGGGTGCTACTCTTCATGGAGCTTTTATGTCGATTTACAATACAGCGTCTTATAAGGTAGCGATGCCGATCGTGGTGTCAGGCAGCAGTGGCCTGCTCATCACTTAACGGGGGCCTGGCGTCATCAGGCGCTGGCGATATTTCCCCAGGGCTACGGTCGGTTTATTTGCTGTTTTATTTATGTTAAGGGTTACGTGGTTGGTTACTATTCTTCTTTCATTGGCTTTTACCTATTCTAAGGATAAGTGTGTGTTAATGTTTAATAAGTTTGCTATAATAGCCTATGGGTCTTTTGTAAAATAGGTTGAACTTCATGGATGTAATTCTACGTGGGCATAATTATTGGCGCTCCACCGTTTTTTATAACTTCAATGCCTATGATGCTAATTAGGGTATGAAAAGAAATGGATGTTGGTTTGAATAGAGAAAAATTAACGAGAAAAGAACAGATAGAGAGGCGCAACCCTTACGAGGGTCAGATACATTTGTACGCAGAATAATCGAAATTATATATTGACAATCGGTCATATCTGTATGGGGGGCATTTAGCATTCGCATTTATTGTTGTATCTAAAGCCCCGCATACAATCCAATGTCTATTCTGGTGGACGTAAGGCGAGTTGGAAGTTATGGTTTATTTATTATGCCTATTGTCCTATCTGTAGGTAAACTCGCCCTATAGCTTCTAATCGTACATTTGGTGTTGGCTAGTTATATGTCTATAGACCATGGTTGGCAATCTAGTCATAACTGTTAGGAGTGCCTGTGTGTATCGCGCATGATGTGATTTTTATTATAGAATGATTGTGATGATATTCTATAGCAATGCATGATAGGTCTATATGACGCGATATCTCCGCATTAGGGTCAAAACTCTGAATATAAATATTACTGCTAATGGCTAAACTCGAACTCAGTTATGATGATTCTAAGATGAGGAGTATAAAAAGTAAGTGGCTTGATTAATAAGGCTAATAGAATGTTGATCTTTATGGGGGTGCCGTTGGTTGGGAGTGTCACGACACACGCAACACAGTTAGAGATCTACGCTGGAATAAATAGCATGGTGTGTCATGCGAACGCGACCTTTTTCCTGTAGAGTTAGTGGCATCGACTTGGTCTGTTGTCAGTCGTAACGGCTCTCGGACAGCATGAATTAGGTTGTTGCGGTTTTTGTGACACGTAAGCCCGATGCATCTTTGAGATGAGCTTAGAGGAGTTGTGGTCGTAGTGATCCACGTAGGTCGCGAGCCAACTATGTAGTCGATGGGGGGGGGGGGGGGTCTTGCTGGTAATTGCAGAGTCGTCACGTACCTGAGACACAGCTGCTGAGAGGATAATATATGACCTATACAGAGGACGGATCAGGTAGTCGTCCTGTAGCTCGATGCACGTTTAGAGTTAGAATATGATAGGATAATAATCTTGAGAAGACTAGGCCTTAATCCTACGTACACCACACAAATTTTGCTTAAGCAGAACCATGCTTCCCTCCTTTAAGTAAGAGATATCGTGCTTTGTGGAGGTCTTATGACGTACTCATCAGATATAGATGCGGTGTGATATTATAATATGCATAGTCAATTATCACTTGTTGCTGATGCATCGTGCCCATCGACTTGTTAGAATATTAGTTAAGATTTTTGTATGACCCTGTTCATCCCACGCGTAGTAATATTATTGCTTCCTGAATTATTTCGAGTTTGCCGTTATGATTAGCGAGCCGTCATCCTGTAACATGGGGCTAGTTACACCGTGTTTATGCATTAGATCCCGTCGTAGTCTTTTATTCATTTCATATCTTGCGTTTTAGCTGGTGGTGAGTAGTGTCATGATTCAGCAAATCTGTTCAGCGGTCGGTTCATCAGTTGTCGAGTCTGACAGTACAGTTAACTGTCTAGCGCACAGCATCTTGGCGCACTTACTGGCCTGTGTCGAGCCGCTTATTTTCTGAGGTGAGTTCTAATTGCCTATTGCTAGCTTTGGACTGGTTACGTCCTCTTCTCGTGATGTCTGGATTTTCATGTTGCGTGGTCCTTAGTATGAAGTCTGCCCGGTAGCGGTGGCAATGGACTGATAGCTGATATATAATTTATTTTACGGCTATCTTGGAATACTGCCTTATAGTATTAGTAGATTTGTAAGATAGATGGTTCTTGTTGTTATGATAGAGCAAGTTTCCCAGGAATCGTTTGTAAATATAGTATATTTGCAATTGGTTCCTTTATTTAACTGAGCTTTTCAAGGTCTCGGGCAGGTCAATGTTGATTTGACATAAACCTGTTGACATCTACAGTTTCGGATAATGAATTACGTGGTAGAACTAGTTGGTTGTCTCGCTGCACATTTAGAAGGATTAGGATTGTCGGTGCCTAACCCGTCACAAGTTCCAGCGAAGCCCTGTCGAAGATTCTTGCTGGTTGCGTTGAGGCAAGAAAGAGAACGTAGGGACACATCGCCATATTAATAAAACCGCATAACAGTTTGTATTAAAACTAGACTAATTGGCAGCGTAGGGGCACAGTCACCGATGCACCGTGGCGGGGCAGCAGGCTATAAAGTTAGTCAGTAAAAGCCCCACGTATCAATTATTACAAGATTGTAATATAATGTAATAAAAGGCGCAGTTATTTATAAAACGCATTTGAATTCAATAGGCAGGGATACAAAATAAAAGTACTTCCTACATATACTAGCTACAAAACTTTGCTACATGAGGCGCAGGTACTATAGGTATGAGGCAAATGTGATAATTGTGAGTTTATCACGTTATATGACAGTCAGGATGAGAGTTCAAATGCACGTGACTTAACACATCGTGTATTATGATTAAAACCTTGGCCTATATATAGTGATCTCAACCATTATTAT
>JAKWJA010001816.1:0-37339 GCA_027704765.1 Solanum habrochaites | reverse complement strand
GGCAAGGCTGCTCATAAGCCACGTCCCCTACTCGCTTTAAGGTACTTTTCAAAATGACCAATGTGCCTTGGCCGTAGACTTGGCCTCTTTTAACAACCAAAAACCGCATCATCACTCCCTTCATTGGCGAAACTTTCAACAAGACCTTTTCACAACCTCCATGAACTCTAAAGTCCGCTAACCTTTCGAGTCTTCATATGTCTTTTTGGTCCTACTTTGCGCCAGCTAGAAGCTTTTCTTGATGGACTTCACTTTCTCTAACGAATCCCTAAAAGAATCGTACCCCCCAGGCTAACCTCGAACGCATCAAACCAACCACTTGGGACTCTACATCTCCTACATACAATGCTCAAAGGGAGGCGCATATCATGCTTGATTGATAGCTATGTTGTACTAAAAAAAACTCCGCTAAGGTCAAACTATCCCAATGGGCCACCGAATTCTAGCACACATGCACGAGGCATACTCTCAAACACTTGAATCGTTCGTTCCATCAGATCTGACCATCGGTCTGAGGATGGAATGCAACTACAGGTCCAACCTATTACCATAATCAGCATGTCAATGTTATCAAAAACAATAGATACACCGGCGTACCTCTATCTGATATGATGGACAGTGTGAACCCCATGCAATCGACACAACTTCTGATATGTACAGTTGGGCTAACGTCTCTGTGGCTTGTAAGTCACCTTAAAACCGAAATAAATGAGCAGACTTATTAATCAGTCCACAACACCCAAATGGATTCGACTTGCCCCAATGCTTTGGAAGACCAACCACGAGTCCATTGCATTCTCTACCCATTTCCATTCCGGAATGGGGCATTCTTCCTGAGTGTTCCATCCGGGCCTTTGTTGTTTTCAACTTTACTTGTGATAGTTGGACATTTGGCATAAAATCCACAATATCACTCTTCATTCTACTCCACCCAAGTGTTTGCTTTAGGTCACGGTACATCTTGGTTGCAAACCCGATGTATCGATCCTTGAACTATGAGCCGCTGTCAGAATCGTTTGACAAATGCATCGCCACGGGGGTACAGCATCCCTTCCCTTATAATCCCCAAACCACTAAAACAAACACCTTCGCTCATGCGTTGTCGCTTCTTTAGGCCTCTCCTTGCAACACTTTATCTCGATCCGGATCAATATTTTCATCATTAAACTGCTTTCCCTAATCCTTGTCAGGAAGGACGATCTTGCTCCAGACAAGCTAAAATTCCTCCTCCCTTCGCCTTTAACATTCTAATCTCATAAGGTCGTTACCATAATTGAACTTCTCTAAAGGCCACTGGCGTCTAGAAGCTTGTCAAGTGAGCTAGACTCCCATGCTCCGCCTTTCTACTTAAAGCAATCCGCTACAACATGCGCCTTCCCCTGGATGATACAAAATAGTGATGTCGTAGTCCTTAGTAGTTCCGATCCATCTCCTCTGTCTCAATTCAATCTCTCTGAGTGAAGAATCTGTAGACTTACGATTATCCTATAGACGCTCAACACTTAACCCCCCATATAAATGTGTCTCCATTGCTTTATGCAAACACCACTTACAACCAACTCTAAAATCATGGGTCGATATTACGTTCATGCACTTTAACTTGCCTCTAACTAAGCAATCACATTTTTCTTTTCTCTTGCATTCGTACTGCAAAACCCAAACCAGAATAGGATGCATCACAATAAACAATGAAGTTCTTACCCTCCCACTGGCACAGGTAAGGGGATAGGATCGTAGTTCCAACAGAGTCTTGAGCTTCTGAAAGGCTTTCCTCACCCGCATCCGCTCATACAAATGGAAGCATTTTTGCTTAGTCAAGTTCGTCAGTTGGGAGGCCAATAGAAGAGAATCCATTGAAAATCGACGGTAGTACTGGCTAAACCCTACAAAGCTGGCTTATTTTCTGACACATTAGTTGGCTTACCCAATTCTTTCCTCTACTTCGTCTAGCAAGGATCCACCACACTCGATCCTTAGCAACACGTGCCCCAAGAAGGACCTGGCATCTGCCAAAACTACTGCACTTAGAGGACTTGGCATAAAGCTTTTTCTCCCTCACATTTCCAATACCATTCTCAAATGCTCCTCATGTCCTTCTTCTTACTCTTGTAAGTATATCAGTATAATCATCAATAAATACGATCACAACGAGATCCCGATATGGTTGTAAAATCCGTTCATCAAGCTCATAAACAGCAGGGGTCGTTATCTCAAAAGACATCACTCTCAAATTCGTACTGTGCCCATACCTGGTTCTAAACAGGCAGTCTTTGGTACAATAATGTCCTTGCCCGTATTTTCAATTGATGATAACGCGGATTCTCAAGTCAATCTTAGAGAAGACACAAGCATACACTTGTAACTTATCGAAGCCAAGCCATCAATGTCAGAAGAGGATACTTGTTCTTTATGGTTACCCACCAGGTTTCAACTGTCGGTAGTGCGAATGTCAGCATCGAAACTCCCATCCTTTTCTTACAAAACAAACCGGAGCCCCCAAGGATATGCACTTGGTCTAAATGAAAGTCCTTTGCTTTCAACAACTCTTGAAGTTGGTCTTTAATTCTCTCTTAACTCTCGCGCGGGGGCCATTCTATAAGGGGGTATAAAATTGGGCTAGTACCCTCTTCATCAAGATCATATAGATTCAATATTCCGCTATCTGGTGGCATACCGGCGGAAATCTGCCAGGGAACGACCTCCAGAACCTCACGGCCACACCGAACGCGACTCAATCGAAGGTACTTGGGTAGTGTCTATCCTGATTGTGTCCAAGAAAGCTAAACATCCTTCTACACCATTTTTCTTAGCACGAAGAAGGATATTATAGCACCGGATTGGAGTGTATTTCCAAACCGCTCGCCACACTAACGGATCTGTCCCCCAGGCTTTGCTAACGTCACCGTTTTAGCATTACAATCCAAGATCGCAAATTGCGTGAGAAAGCGCAAGTCATACCCAAAATTAAAACATCAAAATCAACCATCTCTAAGTAACCAAATCTACATAATGTTACTCCCCCAAAGTTCACCAACAAGACCTATATACTCTTTCACTACACACCACAGCTCACCCACCGAGTAGAAACCCGAATAGCAATATCAATATTCACATGTAAATTTAGACATGAGCAAATGAGAAGATACAATAAGAAACTGTAGATCTCATTCTCAAACAATACAGAAGCCATGCAGATCACAAACTGAATATTACCTGTGCTGACAGCATCAGAGTTCTCCGCCTCTGATCCTCCGCGGGAAAGCATAACCATGGGCCCTTTCGTTTGTTTGTCCGTTGTCGCCTACCATTTTTTTGATGTAGTGGGCTTCCCGTTTGCCCATCACCCCGGCCGTTTGGGGTGACCACCATTACGCTCGCCACCACTCCTCCAGAATAATGGCCTCTGGGGGTCATGACGCACCTCTACTCTCTAGTGTTAGGGGTCTATAACTCTAGTTTTGGACAATACCTCTTGATAGTCCGCATTCTCCCCACTACCCATACACTCTCTAATTCACGCATAGGTCTCTCAGGGAAGTGTTGACGGCGGTCCGAGGTGACCCACACTACAGTCTGTAGTGAGACTGATGGGTCGAACTGAGTAACCTCCGGAACCGTCCTGTCCTCTAGAGTAAAAGAACCATAAAACCACCTCCCTTTCGAACCCTCTTTGATGTCGATGCATGGTGATCATCTGGTCTTCACTTCCTTCCACTCTACACTAAATCTACACTTCTTGGAAGGATTTTTCGCGATAGCCCGCTACCTGTAAGGGCGAAATTCGCCACTCTGATCTCAACCACCCCTTTCACAAAACGGCGAATCCGCGTCTTTTGTACTGAACATAGTTGGGTGTCATATCCTGGATAGTGCACGAAACGTAGCCCATATGCATTGACCGACATCCTACCCGTTTCTCTAGGCTCAGAGAACTCCTCCTTTCCTAATCCCTCAAATGTACGGGGGATATACTTCTCCATAAACAATGTAGAGAATGAGGCAAGCATAGGTGGTGCCCTCTGTTAGTTGACACCAACATGTGACCGCACCCACATTTTGTCATTCCCTGAAACTGGTAACTCAGCTAACTCAACACCAAACGTTCTTACTATAGCCCATCTGTGTAGTAGCTCATGACAGTCAACCAGAAATCGTAGGCATCCTCAAGATTCGGCAAACCTTAAGACGAGGTTTTTAATTTCAATACTTACTGAAAAGTTCATGCTGATCGATTTGTCATTATCGGCCCAGTATTCAGACGTGGAAACTGCCTGATGTCCAATGAGGTCATACCATACGATGAGCATAGTGCTGCAGGTTGTACCTCTAAAACCGAGGTGTTGGGTGCAGAAACACTGGTGGTTGTCCTGACCCAATCAGACACCCACTAAATAAGCGAGAAGCTTGATTGATCATGCTCTGGGGGAGGTTGGGGTGGCATTCCTCATTCGTCCTTGTTCATTCTCCCCAACATCCTTCCCCATCTCTACTACTTCCCTTATTCAGTTTTTTAGTGAGGAGTCCCACCGCCCTAGCACCAGATGGGCAGGTGCTCATCCTTTCCCTCTATAGGACTCGCTCCCACGCGCTCTTACCGCTGCCTCCTTCGGCACTAGTTCCACTTCGATCTACATCCCAGTGGCGCTCATATGCATCTTGTCCTTGCTGATGTTGAGTTGGCGTAGTCTTGGCTCATTCTAAACTCATCTGCGAAAATAGAGTGCAAGATGGTCAGATATCCAATTTTGTATCACCTAGATACCAATTGGATCTCAAGTAATAGTCACAAAAGAAAGAAAGAAAGAATGGAATTTTCCTAACGTCTTAAGCGCCCTCAAGAAAAGTAAGGCTTCCCCCTACCGTTCTTTAAGACTCTACTAGAACCTGTTTTGTGTGATGAGACCAACGACCTACGCTCTGGATACCCAGCTTGTCACGACCCAAACACAGATCGGCGACTGCAAAACCCATTTTCCCTCCTATGTGAGGGCGAACAACCAATCTAACCTTATCATTTCAATTTAATATCACATACAGCAAGGGGGCTGAGACTTAAACTCATAAATAAAACAATTCAATAACTCTAAAATTCACATCTATATTTCCCCAAAATCTGGGAAGTCATCACCAGTCAGGAACATCTATGATCCATTTACTAAACTAATAGTTTCTATAGAAGCTAATAACATAAAGCTAGTCTTGCCGAACTTCAATGGCATCAAGACTGAGGAAGGACATCCGTCCAATCTAGAAGTATTTGCTTCACTCCTGAAGATCCAGTCTGACGAAGACTGGCTAGAAATTACTGTTGAGGGGGTCGAAGATACGGAACGTTTGCTGCATTCCATGAATATACCGAAGAAAACATAAAAGTAGGGAGTCATACAACCACAAGTACTGAGTAGGTAAGCATCGCCAACTCAAAATAGAAAGCAATATATCTCAGATAACATCATAAAATCAACTAATATTCTTAACAGGTGATAGCAACAAGTAATAAAACATCACATGTATAATTTACCAGCGATCATATCTATGAGGACCAGCCTCCACACAATACTCTTTTGGAACATTTTTAGATTGATTAATATTAGTACTTTCAAGATTCATTATAGTAATTTACTTCTCGTGTCGGTACGTGACACTCGCTCCTCATTCTATCCTAAAGTACCCTCATGGAACGTGGAACCCGATCTCCAATTACTATCCGGGTGTCCGGAACGTGACACTTCGACTCCTCATATACTATCCATGGTACTGCATAGACCGACCGTTGCACCCGTCCATATACTAATCCTGCGTTTCGAAACGTGACACTCCGATCCTCATATACTATCCTGGTCTCGGAACTTGGCTAACCCGATCCCCTAATCTCACTACTTGTTCATCAACAGCCTTCTTTTTATACCAAGTCATCATCATAACAAAGTAGATTAGGGTTTCCTCAAGATTTAAGATTCAATAGGCTTCATCATGCTTATTTTTATATCACAATCATATTATATCTAAAATCACATCATGGCATACACACCATTAAGCATATAGAAGACATAATCATACTAAACACAACACATATCAGTCGCTATTAAAGTTTACTAGCGATAGTGTAAAAACCATAACCTATCCTCCACCGAAGATTGCGATCACAAAGCTATCTTCTCAAATTCCTTGGCTACTCTCTTCGTTTCTCTCTTCCTCTACTCCCCCGATTTCCCTCTCTTGTTATTTCTAGTTTTTTCTTTATTCAAACCCTCTTTCTTTACCCTAATTATCATATAATTAAGTTTTAAAAGATGCACTATAATCCACTAATTACTTAATGTTACCCACATCCTTTAAACCCCAAGTAATTAGACTTATTAACATTAACCCTCTAACTTTATAATTAAAGTATGAAGTCAAAAAGACGGCGGCTTAAAACGTATAAAGCATAGAAATCCTACCAGACTGGGATTTACGCAACCTGTGACGGCCCTCGTGCTGCACGTCCGGCCTGCAGTCGTCGCAATCGTCAAAGAGTGGATTTCAACTGAAGACTCTGTGACGTCCGTCACACCTGTGACGGTCGTCCTGCCATTTCGTCGTGATGGTCCAGAGAGTGGATTTCAGTACCCAATTTCAATTTTTCCAATTGTTTGAAACGAGAACCTGCGACGGTCCGTCGCGCCCATGACGTCCGTCGTGGGGTCCTTCACTCTCACCTATTTTACAAAATCAAACTGGGCTGCTCAAAATGACTACAACAGGTCGTTACACAGTAAGAGTTATGTGTCATTATAAGTAACTTAAGGTCGTTTAGGACATTAGAGATGTGTAATGGGCATGTCTCTCTTTTGTGAGTTAAGTTAATTTTAGCGTAGCTTAAAGTGACAGATTACATGAGTAAAGTTTTTGAAAGTGAATTTTAAGTAACTTCGCCGTACGTGAAGTAATTCAACTGTAACAGTGATGAGGTTACAGTAAAGTGACCTCTAAAAATTTTTTGTGTTAAATTATATTGTGTGTTTCTAAATTTTAAATGTTGTCTAATGATATAATATGATTTTAAATAAAACAATGAATATTTCCCAATAATGTCTGTTTTCATATTTTTATGCATATGTCAATCTTATACTGTGCTTGGACTAACTTCATGATTTATCTATCTTATATAGTTCTGTTAGTGAGGAGGCTTTTGACAGGAAGATGTCCACGACCCAAAACGGTCCGCGACTGGCACCCCACACTTATCCTCTATGTGAGCGAACTTCAACTCATCCCATTCCTGCATCCCAACGTTTCAACCATAATAACAAATATTAATGGTCGGAAGACTTAAAACTCATTAATGAAATCGATTAATAACTTCTAAAAACTCAAATACTATTTATTCCAAAACCTGGAAGTCATCACAGGTCACAAAAACATCTATCCCAAATTACTAACTAGGGGAAGTAAAAAAAAAAAAAAGATCTAACGAAGGCTAAATTAAGTAAAATGCTAGTCCATGCCGGAACGTCAAGGCATCAAGACTAAGAAGTATGATCGCAGTCCAAGCTAGAGCTTAGCTCACCTTGAGATCCAACGTGATGAAGACTGGCTTAGAGGTGGTGGCGGTTGATTTGGAGATATGGAAGCGTTTGCTGCACTCCACCAATCACAAAGAAAACAATTACAAGTAGGGTCGTACAAACCTAAGCGAGTACTGATAGGTATCTCCGGCCAACTCAAAATAGAAAACAGTATATATCAAATAATTCCTAAAATCAACTACATACTCAAGCATGTAGGCAACATCAAGTTCTATAACATTAATAAGTCCCCCCAAGTTGCATCACCATGAGATCAAGCCTCAATGCCATAACCCATTTGGGAATTAGGTTCCATTTATATTGAGTATTTAACATCTTTCAAGATTCATTATGTTGTATTCTTCTCGTGGGTTCCCCGGTACATGACACCCTGCTACATATACTAGGGTGGGACGTGTCGGTTCGTGACACGCTCTTCTATCCCCTAATTCTACGTGCGGTTGTTACACTCAGGACCGCGATCCCCGAATTCTCGTGTTGGTTCGTGACACACCACTATCCCCCCTAATTCTACGTGTCGTTTCGTACACCCGTATCCACTACTCTCATCCTTTAGTTCATCAAGCCTTCTTTTATACCAAGGTCATCATCAATCTCAGTAACAAGGGCGATTAGGGTTTTTTATTCAAGATTTAGGATCATAATCATCATTTCTTATTTATACCAATTGTAATAACATTCATGCAGCATACAATTAAGCATAATAGAAAGGGGTTTACAATCTACCCAATAACTATCATTCCTCTATAAGGTTTACTACTAATCGTGGGCATAAACCATCACCCTACTCCACGATAATTCGTGTCAAGTAAGCGAATCTTCAAGAAGTCTTTGCTTCGCTTTTCCTTTCCTCCAAACTTTAAAAGTCAACTGCGTACTCTACCTCTAGCTGATATGATGGAAAGAGTGGAACTCCATGCAACGAGACAATTTCCTGAGGATATAGATTTTGGGGCTAATTCTCCTCTTCTCTCTGCATTGTAGTCCCCTGACGCGAATGAAGTGAGGGCGGACTTGTTAACTATCAACAATTACCCTAATAGAAAATTAAACTTCCCCAATGTCTTTGGAAGACGCAACCACACTAAGTCCTTGCCAATCCTTCCCACTTCCATTGAGAAGGGGAATTCTCTGAAGTGTTCCTCGGGCCTCGGTGTTCATACTTTATCTTCCTACTGACAACTTTGGACAGTTGGGAAACAAAATCAACAATTCGAGCTTCATTCTACGCCACCACAAGTGATGCTTTAGTGCACGGTAGGCACTTGGGTTGCAGCCATGGATGTATCGAATATCCGAAACTATGAGCCTCTGTAAGAATAATGTGGCTCAAATCATCAACACGGGGCACACATAAACCCTTCGCCTTATTCTGCAAACCACCTTCCTCATGCCATTATTGCTTCTTTAAGCCTCTCCTCGCAACACCTTATTCTCGAATTTCGGCTTTAGTTTCTCATCATCAAACTGTTTTCCCTTTTTTCGCTGATCTTGGCAAGAAAAGAAGATCTCGCCTCCACACTATCCAAAATCTCCCTTACTTCATTTACTTCTAACCTCATAAAGTCATTAGCCAGAGTCAGAACCTCTCTGAGCCAATGCGTCTAGAAACTTGTAAGTGGGCTAAACTAAACCCATCCTCCCTGCTTTTCTACTTAAGGTGTCCGCCACACATTATCCTTTCGCTGGGTGATACAAGATGTAACATCAGAATCCTTCAGTAGTTCCATCACCTCCGCTGTCTCAAATTCAAATCCTTTTGAGTAAAGACATACTGTAGGCTTACGATTCTCCGTATAGACTTCACACTTCCCCATATAATAGTGTCTCCATTGTTTTTTATGCAAACACTACCCGACCATCACCGCACTCTAAATCGTGGGTTGGATAATTACGTTCATAGCACACCTTTCATTGCCTCGAGTCATAAGAATTACGTTCATTCTCATGGCATTAGGCACAGCACCCAACAAGAATCGGATGCTCACAATACACACAACGAAGTTCCTTAGCGCTCTCTACACTTTACTGGCAAGTAAGGTAGGTGCGTAGTCAGCACGGTCTTGAGTTTTCTGAAAGCTTCCTCTACCTTCATCCTGACCACACAAATGGAACATTCTGTTTAGTCATGTTCGTTCAATTGGGAAGGATAGAAGAGAATCCCTTTACAAATCGACGGTATACCTAGCTGCTACCCTCCACAAAGCTCCTATTTTCCGACACATAGATGGTCTTACCAATTTCTCAACTGTTTCAATCTAGAAGGATTCCACCATCAACCTCCCCGCATCTTAGATAACCGGACGTGCCCCAGAAAGACACTGAATCTAGCCCAAACTTTACACTTGGAGAAATTTGGCGTCATAAAGCTTTTTCCGTTTCCCCCTCAACATTTCCCCCACCCTTTGTCATATGGCTCCTCATTTCCTTCTACTTTTAGATTATTCATGTATATCATCAATAAATACGATCAAAAAGACATCCAGATAGGGCTTAAAAAATCCCGGTTCATCAGCTTCATGAATGCAGCAGGGGCATTCTTCGTTAGTAGTCCACAGAATTCAAGAATTCATAATGCAATACCTTGTTCGAAAAGTAGTCTTTGCACATCTGCTTCCCGTATTTTCAATTGATGATAACCCGACCTCAAATCAATCTTTTGAGAAGACATCAAGCAACCTTGTAACTGATAGACAGATCATCAATGCGAGGAGAGATACATGTTCTAAAAAGTTACTTTAATTCAGTTACGCAGTTAATTATGCACATCTGAAGACTCCCATCTTCTTCTTTAAAACAAAACAGAGTGCACCCGCAAGGGGATGCACTTGGGTCTAATTGAGACTTTGCTCAAAAACTCTTGAGTGGATCCTTAACTAACTCCACTAACCTCCCTTAACACTCAGTGGAGCCATTCATATTGGGATAGAAATGGGGCTGAGTACCCGGTTCAAGTCATCGTGCGAAAGTCAATATCTCAAATCCGGGTGGCAATCAGGAAGGTCTGCAAAAACACAGATCTAAAAATTTCGCGGACTATCGAAACCCGACTCAATTGAAGGTACTTGGGTAGGTATCATCTCCGAGGTGGTGGCCAAGAGAGCGAAATCACGCTTTACTACGGCATTCTATTAGCAACGAAAAAAAGGAGACGACACGAATCGGATTGGAGGTGTAGTCACCTCTCCCACCTAACGGATCTGTCGCAACAGCCTTGGCTAACGTCAAAGTTTACAGTATCAATCCAATATTGGCAAAATTTTTGGAGAAAGCCAAGTCATACCCAAATTACACTCGCAATTCAACCATTTTAAGATAAAAGTCTACATGAGTATTGCTTCTCAAGCACAAAGTCACCAACACCAAATACTATATATACCTTTTCAACTATCGATACTCACCTAAACGGCGAGTAAGAATACCGAATAGGCATGTCAAGCATTCACAATGTATTTAAGACTAGTAGCAATGAGGAAGATACATATGAAAATGTGGGTCCAGGATCAAATAAGACAGAAGCAATGCATCACAACCAGAGATTCCTGTGATAAAAAATCTGATGGCTCGCTTCAGCCTGCCCGGAAAGCGTACAATGGGCCCTAATCACCTGTTCTTCCCGTTGCCCCTACATTTGTGCTGTATGGCTCCAGTTTGCCTTTACCCTGACATTTTGGTGACCACATTACCTTCGGCCACACGGCGTTTTCCAGAATAACGCCTCTAGCCATGAAAGTCATCTCTACCTCTGCTATTGGGGGGTCTATAACCTCTGTTTTGGTAATTCTCCTATATGTCCAATCTCTCCCCACATCCATAACCCTCGCCTGGAGTGCAAGCAATAGGTTCTCTCACGAGAAGTGTTGACGGTCTGAGGTGGACCCCCACTACAGTCTGTAGGAAGAATAATTGTCGGACTGATTAACCTCCTGAACCCCCCCTGTCCTCTACATTAAAGAACCTTAACTCACCGTCCCTTTCGAAACCTCTTTTGATGTCCGACTGCCATGGTGAAGTCATCTAGTCTTCAGCACCGTCCACCTCTATCACGAATCCTATAATACCACTTCTTGAAAGGATTTTCGTAGCCGCTAACCTGTAAGGCTGAAATTCGCAATTCTGGACCTCCACCCCTTCACAAACGGCGAACACCTGCTTCTTGTGGCCTGTAAGCATATGTTGGGTGGCATACCTAGATATGTCGCAAACGTAGCCTTATATTGCAGTAACACGCATCCTAGCCTTGCTCTAGGCTCAGAACTCATCTCTTTTCCTATCCCTCTAGTCCGGGAATATACTTCTCCATAAACAAGACTAGAGAATACGGCCCAAGTCATAGGGGGTGTCCTCTGTTGTTTGACACTCAACATTGAACCCCCCCGTCCACCACATTTGGCGTTCCCTTGACACTGGTAAGGATCACACACTCAAAACCAACCGTTCACGCTATACCCATCTTCTTATCGTCTATGACTAGTCAACTCAGAAATCGTAGGCATCCTCAGATTCACACCCTTGAAGACTGGATGTTTCATTTCAAGAAAATTACTGAAAAGTTCATGCTGAATTCATTTTGTCATTATAGAGGCCCTGTGGTCAGACAAGGAAACATGCCTATTTCCAATGAGGCATCCATGCGGGGAGTTCCTACTAGCTACATGTGTACCTCGCAGAAACCGTAGTGTTGGTGCAAAAACAGACACTGGAGGCGTCATGGCCTGGATCATATAACCCGCTAAGATAAGGCAGAACCGATTGATCATCTCTGGGGTAGGTTGGGGTGGCAATTAGCTCATTCTCACTTGTTCATTCTTCGCCCCATCCTCACCCTCTCTTACCACTGTCCGTTCCTCATGTTGGTGGAGGAGTCACTCCTTGCTGCCCTAGTACCAGATGGCTAGGTGCTCTCCTCTTCCTCTAGAGGGACGTCCTCCCACACTCGATTCTCACGGGCCTCTTGTACTACTCCTCTTCGAACTATGGCCCCAGTGGCTGGCTCACTACGTCACCCTGTCCGCGCCGGTGCTGGTGTTCGACATAGTCGTGTTTGCTCTAGTTCTAACCATCTGCGCAATAGGTGAAATCGTCAGATACCAATTTGTATCATCTAGAACCCAATTGGATCCAAGTACTAGCATGGAAGAAAGAAAGAAATGGAATTTTCCTAAAGTCTTATGCCTCTCAAAGAAAAGTAAAGGCGTCCCCCCTAACCGTTCCTTAAGACTCTACTAGACCTGTCTTGTGTGATGAACCAACAACCTAATGCCTTTGATACAGTTTGTCATGACCCAAATGGCCGCGACTGGGCACCCGACACTTTCCTACTATGTGAGCGAACCAACCTCATCCATTCCAACATTTCAACGCATAAATAACAAATATAATGCGGAGACTTAAACTCATTAATGAAAATCGATTAAATAACTTATATAAAACTCACTATTTATCGTTTATTCGCTCAAAACCTCGAAGTCATCAGCCCCACAATAACCTCTATCATCAAATTACAATCTAAGAGTATATAAGAAGCTAAATTAAGTACAAAGCTAGTCCAGCCGGAACTCAAGGCATCAAGACCTGAAGAAGATGATCCAGTCCAAGCTAGAAGCAGTAGCTCAACCCTGAGACTCCAACGTGATGAAGACTGGCTTAAGTTCTGTTGAAGTTGGAGATGATGGTGATCGTTTTCTGCACTCCACAAATAACAAAACAATTACAAGTAGGGGTCAGTACAAAACCCAAGTAGTGAGTAGGTTCATCGGCCAACTCAAATAAAGGACAGTATATATCAAATAATATCATAAAATCAACTAAAAATACTCACATTATAAACAACAAGTTCAATAATGCATTATGGCACGGCCAGTTCACCCATGAGGACTCAGCGTCTAATGTCCATAACCCATTTGGGAATTAGGTTCAATTAATTGATATATTAATATCGTTTAAGATCATTATGTTTCTTTCTCTCTGTGTCGTTACGTGACACTTGGACTCCAGCTCAGATACTACGTGTTGTTCGTGACACCCGATCCCCTAATGTCTACGTTCGGTTCGTTACACTCCATCTCCTAATGTATCGTGTCGGTTCGTGACACCCGATCCCCTCAATTCTACGTGTCGGTTCGTGACAGCTCGATTCCCCTAATTCTACGTATCGGTTTGTGATACCGATCCCCTAATTCTAACGTGTCGTGTGTCGTGCACCCGATCCCCTAATTCAACGTTCGGTTTCGTGACACCTGTTCCACTACTCCCATCACTTTAGTTCATCACGCCGTATTTTATAACCAATCTTCATCAATCTCATTGTACACAAGGCAGATTGGGTTTTCAAATTAGGATTCAATAGGCTTATCATGCTTATTTTATCACAATTATGTAATCACTTCCCTACAAGCATACAAATTAAGCATATAGAAGGGTTTACAATACTACGGCCAATCATCTCATTCGTCTCTTATCGAGTTTACTTACGAATAGCATAAACCATACCCTACTTTCCACCGACGAATTCGTGATCAAGTACTAATCTTCAACTCTTTTGCTTTCCTCTTTCGTTCTTCTCTTTCTCTCATTCGTTTTCCCTCTCGTCTCTATTCTTTCTATTTTTCTTATTCCAAAACCCTTTCTTTTAAACCCTAATAATCATATAATTAATGTAAAAGATGTAAATACCCCCACTACTTGTTCAAGGTTCTCCCTTTTAAATTTAACCTCCCAGTACTTAATTTAAACATTAAACTACTCACTTTATAATTATAAGAGCAGGAATAGTCCAAAACGCCCCTTAAAACATTTAACAGAATCCGACAAGCCTGGGATTAACGCAGCCCGTGCCGGGCTGTCGTGCCTGCGACGGGCCGTTCTGTCTGAGTCGTCACAGATTCAGAGACTGAAATTTACTTAAGGGCCTATGACGGCCCGTCACGCCTTTTGAAAGGTCCGTCCTGCCATTCCATCCAAGTTCGAGTATTCGATTTTCAGTACCGCAAATTCCAGATTCTACGTGTTTGGAACAATACACCTTCAACGGTCCTCGTGACCATGACGGTCGCGGCTTGGGGGTATCCGCCGTCTTCGCCAGTTTTTCCCAAAAATACAATCTGCTTCTCAAAATGACTAAACAGGTCGTTACAGAAGACTTTGACTGTAGCAATTTTAAGAGAAGTTTATGTATATCCTCATTTGACTCGAGGACATATATGTGTTTTATGTTTTCCACTTGAAGAATTGTAATAGACTAAGTATTTCTATGTTCGTATTTTGTAGGGTCCGTATCCCAAGTATTCTTGTGTCTTAAGATGATGATGTTGAAACATGGTATTTCCTATTTATTTATATAAAAGAGTTTTTAAAGACTATGAAGTATGTTTGTGAAAAGTTTTAATTCCGCACTACTTATAACTATGTTTATGCGATGAATAATATGTAAGGGCTTGTAAAATACCTCTGAGAGGTGAAGTACGCCGTTTGCAATCTGAGATTTCTCCTAAATTCTAGAGTGTGCTTTTAGGATATGACACTAAACGCTAAGTCCCAAAAGAATAATAAGTCCAAGACAACCATAGATTTTGAACCTTATGTTTTAAAGCACAAACCCTAAAACCTAAACCCTAAAACTAACCCTAACCAAAACCTTAACCTTAACCTTAACATTAACCCTAACTCTAAACTATTAACCCAAAACCCCAAGCCCAAACTACGGAAATCGAACATTAAACACTAAACCATAGATTTTAAATAAAAATCATTAACCTCAATATACAACCTAAAAAATCCTAATCCCTAACCCTAACACTATACTTAACACAAACCCTTAACACCAAACGCTAAACCCAAAATACAAAAACCCTAACATTAGACTAACCGTAGATATTACATCTCAAAACCCTAAAATCTAAAAATAACTTAAACCCTAACCAAATCGCAACATTAACCCTAACACTACCATAAACCCTAAACCCAAAACCCAAAATACAAAAAAACAAATATTAAACACTAAACCCTTTATATTAAACCTTAAATCCTAAACCCTATATCCAAAAACATAAAAACAACAAACCCTAACCTTAAACCCTAATGTTAACCCCAACCTTAACACTTAACCAAAAACCTGAATCCTAAGCCCAAAAACTACACCCTAACCCTATCCCTAAATAAAAAAAACTAAACCCTAAATCGAAAAGAAGAATTGAAAAAAAATGAAAAATCAAAACATGAAACACTAAAGCATAGATATTACAACTCAAACACATAACCCAAAACCATAACCCTAACCCTAACCCTACCATAAAACCCAAAACCCAAACCCAAAAATAAAATACTAAAACATTAATCATACACCTCTAATCATAAACCCTAAACCCGAAAACCTAAAAAACAAAAAACCTCACCCTAACCCTAATCATAACCTTAACCCTAACCCTAACCCTAAGTGGGAAATACCGAAACCCAAACATTAAATACTAAACCATAAATTTGAAATATCAAATGCTAAACCCTGAAACATAAAACCTAAAAAATACCTACACCCTAACCTAACCCTTATTCCTAAAACCCAAACCATAAGTTCCAAAAAAAATTAACCTAAGTCCAAAATACAAAAACCCAATCACACTAAGCCATACATTTTAAAACTTAAATCCTAAAACACAAAAACTAAAACCTAAAAGAAAACTAACCCCAAACGTTATCCCTAACTCAAACCCAAGCAGTAACACTAACCTTAACCGTAACCCTAACCTAACCTAAACCAATAACCCAAAATCCAAACCCCAAAATAAAAAAACCCAAACATTTTACTCTAAACTATAGATTTTTTTAAAAAAATCCTAAACCCCAAAACCTAAAGCCTAAAAACAACCTAAACCCTAACCCTAACCCTATCACTCACATGAAGCTTTATCCTTACCGCTATCCTTAAACATGAAACTCGTAGTGCGCATGGAAATCCCTAAGCCCAAATGCCCAAAATACCAATCCCAACACATTAAAAACTAACCAAAGATATAAAACCAATCCATAACCAACGCATAAAATCTAAAAAAAAATCGTTACCCTAACCCTAATATTAAAACTAACCCTACAATAAAACTGCTTAAACCCTAAACCAAAATACTAAAACCAAACCTAAACGCGAATAAAACCTTTTATATTAAACATAAATCCTGAACCTTAAACCCAAAAACACTGAAAAAGTCCAAACTTGACTAACTCTAACCCTAACCCTTGAATTTAACCCTAATCATAACCGAACCCTAAGCCCAAATCACCAAACACAAAAAATTAAATAGTAGAAGAAACCACATATTTTAAAATGCATCACATAAAAAACCTGACTATAAAACCTAAGAAAACCTATACCCTGAACCCTGCCCCTAACCCTAAAAACCCTTAACCCTAAACCTAATACCAAAAAAAAGTCCAAAAAACCCTTAGTCCAAAATATGAAATCGCAAACATAAAACACTAAACAATAGATTTTAAAATAAAAATCCCACAAACTCTAAAAAAAAAAACTAACCCCTAACTCAAATTCTAATCCTAATCTTTACCCTAACCCTACCCTAAATCATTAACCCGAATTCCCAAGCCCAAAATAAAATAACCCAAACATTAAACATTAAGCAATATATTTTAACCAAAAAATCTAAAATCTAAAAAATACCCTAAACCATAATCCTAACCCTATCCCTTGCATGAACCCTAACCTTATCCTTAATCCTAAACCTATACCCTAAACCCTAAACCCTAAACCCAAAGCCCAAACTACTACAACCCAATATTAAGCAATAAACCATAGATATTACAATTCAGATCCTTTACTCCAAATCCTTAAACCTAAAAACAATCTAAACCCTAACACTAACTTTAACAGTACCTTAAATCCTAAATCCCAAGCCCAAAATAAAAAAACCCAAACATTAAAAACTAAACCATTGATATTATACCTTAAATCCTTAACTCTAAACTAAAAAACCTAATAAAAACCAAAGCCCTACATCAACCTAAGCCTAAAACCCTAACTATCCAATTCTAAACATGGTTTTAATTTGACTTACAAAATGAATTAGACTATATACCCAATTTGGACATAACAGAAAGAATGTACAATTGAAGATAATTGTGAGATACAGCGTGACACCATTTTTTTGCACTATTAAAAAGAGGAGAAACCACTTGTAGCCGTCTGGATGTGCTATCAGGCTTCCCTATCCTGCCGATAAAATGACCTTTCCTTATTACCCCGCTTATGGGAATTGTAGGTAAGGTTTTATACCTAAATAAAACTTCTATTAAAAGGTGAAGGGCTGGAATGGGCAAAGCTAAGATTCAAATATACTTAACTAAGCCTAGACCTATACATGTTTGGATAGGACAACATCTTGAGGATGACACCATTGGCTTCTGGCAGCCAGTGGAGTATGACAATGCTGCCCATACTGTGAGTATTGTAAACATCAGGGACATAACATTGAAGAATGTAAATAAAAAATGAGGGATGAGGAGTATAGACAGAGGAAGGAAAAGGTAAGTGAGAATAAAAACAAAAACAAAGAAAATGCAAAAATAAAAGAACTGGAAGATAGAAAGAACAAAATCAAGGAGAGTAAAGAACAACAACAGCAACATAGTAAAGACAATTATCGGCAGAAGCAAATAGATTAGAAAAAAGAGGAGGAATGGAAAACTCAAAGAAGGAAAAATATAAGACAACAGGAGCATGCAACTCCAAAGACAATGTGGAAAACTACAAATCAGACAATAGAAGACAACCATCTGGCAGGTCTACCTACTCACTTTCAACAATTTTCTTTTACTAATTTTGAAAATTCAGGACTGGGGTCACCAATAAAAAGAAAAGGAAAGAGGCTCAGGGATCGTCGCAAATGAGACAGATCAAAAAATAGAAAAATTATTGCAAATACTTAAGGTAAGAAAGGTATACCAATGAAAAAAAGTGGACAAAAGTAGAAATTTTGGCCCCACAGGTGTCAAAGCTGTAAAACCCAACTCTATTAATGATTATGTTACTGAATGTTTATATAGAGAAGTTGATGGAGAGATGGATGGGGGATGTCAGGAGAGCCTCACTAAAATGCAGAAAAGGGTGACCAAAAGGGGGAATTTGCCTCATCTTTAGCATGAGGGGGTATGCAATGACCATAATAGAGACTTTAGAAACCCATGCAATAGTAAAAACAAGCAACAACAATTGAAGCAAAAACAACCTCAACAATAATCATCCAAACAACTTGAAGAGGTATTGAAAGCACGAAAAAACAACATAAGGACAAAGATTACACATGACAACAAAATTCAGTCTCTAAGACAAAGGAAATGGACACCAATCAAATACAGGTATATAGGAAAGGGATACTGCCAAAAGAAAGATGAATAAAGAGAAGGAAAATGAGGGAAATAAGTAACCAGAAAGAGGGGAGGAATCAGAACCTCCATATATGAAAAAACAAGAATGCAAACTTTACACTGTTCCAGCGATTGATGAATATGAGGTATGTAATTCTGAGGATGAGTCGGATGGAGACAATGAATTAATAAATGACCTAGAGGATTATAATAAGATAAGTGAGGCTTAAATTAGAGATTTTAGCCCAAAGAATGATCAATCTATTGATGATGAAATGTAATAACCTACTCAGACTCAAGGACTATCATAAAGGGGACTGAAACATAGCAAATATTATTTCAAAAATAAATATATCACCATTGTAACTGTTGGCTACAAAACACTATGGTTACTTTTCCCTCAAGAACTCCCAATGAGTACAATTATATGGAATGTGAGAGTAATTACTTACTACCCATGATGGGTGGAAAGACTCAAAAATCTCCCGAAATGGCTCACGCGTCTTCTATCCATTACAATTCTTGAACTCTTTTTCTCAGATAGTATGAGATGTCAGAACTTCAAAATTCCATTGGGTTATGGAGAATACAGTTTACCAATTACCATGGCAAATTTGTGTTCTGAAGTGTGATATTGACAGGGTCATCAATGATGAGGATGCTTAACAAAACAAATCCCAATGTAAATTCAAGCATCAATAATAAGTTCAAAATAAGTTCACAATCTCTTTCACCTATGTGTAATGTAAGGATCATCTCAGAAGGCCCTTATGGGATAATATTTCTTCAACATGAAAATGGTAATGATTAACCATGGTGCATTATTAGAGATTTTAATGTTATCACAACAATGGAAGAGAAAATGGGAGGGATGCCTTCTAATATGAACAAGAGCTTTGAATTCATATCTATTTTTTAGGCTTGTAAGCTTATACACTTAGGCTTCAGTGAACAGAGATTCACTCTGTGTAATAAGAGAGGCATTGCTCAAAAAAATCTGGAAAAGATTTGACAGGGCCATAGTTAATGACATATGGTTTGAGTTCATGCCTCAAACTACCATCACTCACTTACCTTCTACAAGATCTGATCATTGGCCTTTTCTCATGGAACTGATTGCAAAAGAGAAGGTTTATACCAAGTACTTTAAATTTTTAAATTGCTGGATAAATAATACTAGTTTTATGGATACTCTGAAAGCTTGTTGGGAAAAGGAATTGGAAGGTAATGTGATGTGAGTGTTTTATCACAAACTCAAAAGAGTTGCTAACACTTTGAGCAAATGGTAGAAGCAAGAATTTGGAGATATATTCTCACAGGTCAAGTAATATGAAGAAAGGGTAAGAATAGCTGAAGAAAATAATATCATGAACCAAACAGAAATAAACAGAGCACTACTCCATGAACTCAATGACAAGTATATTAAATTCTGAAAGCTTGAGGATTCAATCATGAAGCAAAAAACTAAACTTCAACGGTTCAGAGAAAGTGATACGAACTCCAAATATTTTCATTTTCTTTTAAGAGGAAGAAGAATAAGGATCTTTTGGCTTCCTACAACATTGGATGTAGGCCGTGTTTTAAGGAGATGTACCATTTCTCAAGCAGCATGTGATCACTTCCAACAAATCTTCACTAGTGAGGACAAAATTTATCAATTACAGTATGTTAGAAAGAATTCCAATGATGGTAAGCCATACCAAAATCAAACCTCATTAATCTGCTCAACAACTAAAGAGTGTAAATAGGTGGTTTTTTTCAATGATCCCACCTCTTCTCTGCGGTCCACATGGAATGATCTCTAATTTTTTCGCAAAATGTTGCACATCATAAAACATCACCCCTCCTTGGAATCCAGTATTATCCTTCCTTCAGTGTCAAATAATCCCCCACATACTTCTACACTCACCACTCCACTCCAGTAGTGTCTTTCTGCCTAAGATGAGTAATCTTAACAAGATGACAGAGTATAGACCAATAAGTCTGAGCAACTTCACCAGTAATATATTTTGCAAAGTAAAGAGCAAAAGAATTATTTTTATGCTGCCAAGTTTGATCTCGCTCAACCAATAAGGCTTTGTTAAAGGGAGGAGTATTTCTTAAAATATTATGCTAGAACAAAAAATTATACATCATATTAGGAAACCTTACATTGGAAGTAATGTCATTATTAATGGATATTGACAAAACACTTATTATAGTAAATTAAGGATTTGGGATTTGATGAAAAATAGCATTGATCACTACAACCATTTTAGGTCTACGACAACACTAAATCTGGACAACGCTTAGAAGTTTGCCTAAAAATAATTTTGGGACGTTTTTATAAAGTGTAGCAAAGATTTTTGACTTTTAGTTACACTAATATTTAGGAACACTTCTAAGTGTACTCTTTAATGGGATAAACCTAACACTTTATAAGTGTGTTATAGTGGGCAACAATATTACACAAATTGGCCACACTTTTAAGTGTGTTATTTTATAATTGTATCAACACATGAAAGTGTGGCCTTAGTGTTTTCCCCAAAATTATTATATTCCCTCTAACAGTTTTACATAAAAATTTGATCGCCCTCCATTTTTATTTTGGCCAAAACAATAAAACATTACGAAATCTTAAATGAATAAAACAGTTTAAAACAATCAAAAGTGCAACATTCCTTAAAGTCAGCTGAAACTTCACTTTCAATCTGAAGAACACATTTTTGTCCAGAACTGAGAACCCATTTGCAAGTCTAAAAAAGAGGATCGAAGAACGGAGGAAATTGATCTTCGTCACAAATTCCGTCAAAGTTCAGTTGAAGAACACCATTTCAGTCGAATATCAAAGAGGCATGCGATTTCTCTAAAGCGAACTGAAAAAGCGATCTCCTCTCAATCTTCATGGTTCAAGATTGGAGAGTCAGAAGCAGACATTTTTCTTAAAAGATTCTTGGTTGAAAACTATTGTGCGCATCAAAGTTTCCTTTGAAAGTTGAAAGAAAATGCTTCACAATCAACTTGCTTCATAGCTTAATGTCACGATCCAAAACAAGCCCTAGTGTCCACCCCACTTATCCACTATGTGAGCGACCCAATCATCTAAAACCCCAACATTCAACCTTAATAGCGAATATAATGCGGAAGAATTACAAAACTCCTAACAAATCAATAATAACTTCTAAAATTATCATGTTTACTATCCCGCGCGAAAACGTCTGGACGTCATCACCACAAGAACATCTATCCTCAAAATACTAAATTCTAGACTATCAGGAAACTAAAATAATAAACAGCCTTGTCCATGTCCGGAACTTCAGGTAATCAAGACATGAGAAGAAATCCAGTCCCAGCTAGAGCCGTTAGCTCACGCCTTAGATCCGACGTGAATGAAGACTGGCTAGAGGTGGCGGTTTGATAGTTGCAGAGACGAATGGTACGTTTGCTGCACTCCACAATAACAAAGAAAAACACTTACAAGTAGGGTCAGGACGAAACACGAGTAACTGAGTAGATATCATCGGCACCTCAAATAAGAAAGCAATATTTCATTCAGATAGATAATCATAAATCACACTAATATTCTTACAGGTGATAGCAATCAAGTTACAAACTCATTTATAGACACACCGCAACTACATCATGAGGATCTCAAGCCTCCATATCATACTCTTTTGGGAAACATGTTCTTTGGCTTTGAGTATATTACTATTTTCAAGATTCCCATTATCTTTATCCATCTCGTGTCGGTACGTAACACTCCGGCTCCACTAATACTATCCTGGTGTCGGAACGTGACCCTCGATACATATACTATCCTGGGTGTCGGAACGTGACAGCTCCGATCCATCTACTATCGCTGGTGTCGGAACGTTACCCCTCATGTACTTCTAACCTAATAAGTCGTTAGCAGAGTCTGACCTCTCTCGCCAATGGCGTCTATAAACTGTAGTGGGCTAAACTACCGATGATCCCTGCTTTTCTACTTAAGGCGTTTGCCAACAACATTACCTTTCCTGGGTGATACAAGATGGTAACTCAATAATTCGCTTCATAGTTCCATCCACCTACTACACTCTGCCTCAAATTCAACAATCTTTCTAGTAAAGAAATAATTTAGGCTACAATGATCCGTATATATTCACAACTTAAAACCCCATATCGATAGTGTCTCCATTTTCTTTAATGCAACCACTACAGCCAATTCTAAAATCATGGGTCGATAGTTTACGTTCATGCACGCCTTTAATTGCCTCGAAGTATAAGCAATCACTATTCTTCTCTCTTGCATTAACTGCCCCCAAACCCGAAAAAAAAACCAATAGATGCATCAGAATAAACATGAAGTTTTTAACCCCGCTCTACTTTGCCAGGTAAGGATAGGTGTAGTAGTCGCAAGGTCTTGAGTTTCTGAAGAGGATGGTGGATGTTACTGTGGATGGAGAAAGAGAGGTCGATAGGCCAATCTACAGAGGATGATGCTTTCCTCACATTCAGGTACCGACATACAAATGGAACGTTCTGCTTAGTCATTTCGTCATTTTGGGGAGGAATAGAAGAGAATCCTCTTGTACAAATCAACGGTAGTAGCTGGCTAAGCCCAACAAAGCTGCCTTATTTCTGACACACATTAGTAAGGTCTTATCCCAATTCTCACTGTTTAAAAAAAATCATAGAGTATCTCACTCATCACTCATCCTTAGAAAGCACCACGTACTCCCGCAGAAGGACACTGAATCTATCCAAAACTCACACCTTGGAGAATTTGGCATAAAGCCTTTCGACCCCTTAAACTTCACACATCCCAAATGCTCCTCATTTTCCTTCTACTCTTGGGTAGATCAGTAGACATTCAATAAATACGATCACAAAGAGATCCATATATGGCTAAAATCACCGTTCATCAAGCCATGAAGAGCAGGGGCATTCGTAGCCGCAAAGGCATTACTAAATAACTCAAAATGTCACCATAAACCTGGTCCGAAAGTAAGTCTTGGGCACATCCGTTGCCCGTATTTTTAACTTGATGATAGCCAGATCTCAAATAAAGTTTTGAGAAGGTGCAAGAACCTTGCAATGCTGATCGAACAAATCATCATGTCGGGGAAGAGGGACTTGTTTCTTACAGTTACTTTGTCAAGATTGGCCGGTGTCTATGGAACATCCGAACACTCCATCCTTCTCTCACAAATAACATACACACCCGAGGCAGGACCGCCAATGTGATGCACTTGGTCTAATGAAACCTTTACTAAGCACCTCTTGAGTTGGTGCCTTTAAACTCCCTTATACTCTGGGCTGTAGGCATTCGATAAGGAGGGATGCTACTGGGGCTAGTACCCCGGCTCAGATCAAGGGCCAAAGTCAATTATCTCTATCCGGTGGCATAGCCAGGAAAGTCTTGTGCATGAAACACATCCACGAAACTCGCGACTTACCATAACACCAGACTGCTATTGAAGTTGTTGGGTAGTATCATCCGAGGTGTGCCAAGAATCTAAGGTCACCCGTTAACTAACGGGGATGTGAATTGCCTTCCTCTTATCACGGTAAATTCATTGGAATAGCGAACTGGAGTAAGTGTAGTCAACCCTCTCCCACACTAACGTATCTGTCCCAAGGGCTTGTCCACGTTACAGTTTAGCATTACAATCTAAGATTGCATGCAAATTTGGAGAAAGCCAAGTCAGCCCCGAATTACAACATCGAAATCACCATTTCTAGAGATAACCAATATAATCGTATTGCTCCCCACGAAAGTTACAAGACAATACTCTATACAACCTTTTCCACTTCACAGACCTCACCCACCGAGTAGAAACACGAACAGGCATGTCAAGCAATCAAATGTAAATTAAGACCGTAGGCAATGGATGAGATCCATATGAAATGTGGAGACAGGATCACTAATACTCAGAAGACATGCAAATCACAAACCAAAAAGTTACCTTTTATAACAGCAATCTCATGTCTCCGCTTCCGCCGGCCTAGGGAAAGCGTAACAGTGGGCCCTACAACCTGTCTGTCATTGCCCTACCATGTTGCGCTGCAGTAGTTTCCCATTTGCCGCGTCACCCCGGCCGTTTGGGGTGACCGCCTCCATTACCTCGTCCACCACGTCCTCCAGAATGTCGCCTCTTTCCCATGACCACTCTTCTCTGACTATTTTGAGGTCTGTACTCTGTTTTGGACAATACCTCTTGATGTGGCCCAGTCTCCTAACATCCATACCTCTCTGATTCAAGCGATAGGTGCCTGCTTGAGTATGACGACGTCTGGGGGATAACGCTCCAACTCAGAGAAGTGTTGACGTCTGCGGTGGACCCCCCCCAATGACAGTTGGGCAGTGAGACTGATCGGTTGGCAGGATAACCTCTTGAACAACCCTGCCCTCTGGGGAGTAAGAACCATTAAACTCACTCCCTTTACGAACCTTTTAGATGTCGATTCCATGTGAATTTACATGCTTCTGACTTCACTCCCTCCACCTCTATCCAACGATTCTACCACTTGCCTGAAAGGATTTCGCTGTAGCCGCTACCAACTTTCAGAGGCTAAATCCGCAATTTATCTTACCTCAACCCCTTCACACACAACATGGAGAATCTGCTCTGTGGACTAAACAAGCTGGGGCATAGCCTGGATAAGTCACGGAACATAGCTCATCCGCAGTCACCAACATCGTGGGCCAGTTGCTCTAGCTCAAGAACCTCATCTCTCCTCCGTCCTCAAGGCCGGGGGATCACTTCTCCATAAATAAGCTAGAGAATGACGTCCAAGTCATAGGTTGTCGGCCTGTCGGGGGTTGACACTCAACATGTGACCAACAACAAAGCCACCGACATCTTGGCATTTCCCTGAAATGATAGGGTTTTTTACAAACTCACACGCCAAATCGTTCACTAGTCCGCATTTTAGGTAGTAACCTCATGAACAATCCACCAGAAAAATCGTAGGCATCCTCAGATTCAGTACAACCTTAAAGACTGGAGGTTTCATTTCAAAAACTTACTGAAAGTTTCATTCTGATCACTTGTCATTATAGGCCCTGTAGTCAAATGAGAACATGCCTATTTCCTCTTAGGGCATCCATGGCGGGGAGCGCCTCGCAGCGGCCTGTCGTACTTGCCAGAAGCCTTAGGTGCTGGGGCCAAAACACTTGAGGTGTCTGGTCCTTGATCATATAGCATAAACCCTAAGATAAGGCAGAACGATAATCATCTCTAGGGTAGGTTGGGGGTGGTAATTCCTCATATCTTCACGTTGTTCACTTTCTCCTATCCGTTCCTCCCCTCTCTTACTACTTACTTCCTCAGTCGGTGGAGGAGTCACCACCTAGTACCATATGGCACAGGTGCTTGTCCCTTCCTCTATAGGACGTCCTCGCCCGACCTCTACCACGTCCCATTCCACTGCTCCTCTTCGAGCTACAAGCCCCAGTGGGCTGGCTCAGACGCATCTTGTCTTGGCCGGTGCTGGTGTTGGCGGCAGTTGTGTGCTCTAGTTCTACACCATCTGAGAAATAGAGTGAAGATGGTCAGATACCATTTGTATCACACCTAGATACCAATTGAATCCACGTTAAGCACGAAAGAAGAAAGATAATGGAATTTTTTCCTAAGTCCTATAAGAGCCTCGTCAAAGAAAAGTACAAAGGTGCTATCCCTCGACTAACCGTATCCTTAGACTCTAACTAGACCGCGTTGCTGTTTGATTGAGCCCAAGAGAACTAATGCTCTGATAACCAAGTTTTGTCGACGAACCCAAAATAACCGCGAGTGGCAACCCACACTTATCCACTATGTGAGGTAAACGCCATCACTCCTAAACCCGCAACATTCAACCATACATAACAAATATAATGCGACGGACCCTTAAAAATCATACACATTAACAAAATCATTAATAACGTCTACAAATTTTCAGTTCCTATCCCCCCCAAATCTGGAAGTCATCACACCACAAGACATCTATCCTCAAATACGAATCCTAAGAATTCTAGGTACGAAAATAATAAACAACAGTCTGTCCATGCCGAACTTCAAGGCATCAAGACATGAGAAGAAGATCCAGTCCGAAGCTAGAAGCGTTAGCTCACCCTAGATCCGACATGATGAATACTGGTTAGAGTTGTGATTGAGTTGAAGACGATGGTACTTTGGGCTTTCAGACACCGCAAATAACAAAGAAAAACAATTCAAGATAGGGGTAGTACGAAACGACGCGGTACTGGTAGGTTATCCATCGGCCAACTCAAAATAGAAAGCAATATATTTCAGATAAGATTCATAATAGCAACTAATATTCTTAAAAGGTGATAGAAACAGAATAAAACTGCATTTATAACAAACACACTGCATCTATGAGGACTCAAGCCTCACTTCATATCTCTTTTTTTTTTTTTGGAAACATTTTCTTGGATGAGTATATTAATCATATTTCAAGATTCATTCTCTTTATCCCCTCTCGTGTCGGTATGTGACACTCCGCGCCACTAATACTATTCTTGTGTCGGAACGTGACACCCTATCCATATACTATCCTGTCTCGGAACGTGATACTCGATCCATATACCTATCCTGGTGTCGGAACTTGACACTCTGTCCTCCTATACTATCCTAGTGCCCGAATGTGCCACCCGATCTATATACGATCCTGGTGGCCAGAACGTGACACCCGATCCATATACTATCATGGTGTCGGAACGTGACACTCCGATCCATATACGATCCTGGTGTCGGAACGTGACACTACTCCGATTCATATACGATCTTGGTGCGGAACGGACACTCTCGATCCATATACTATCCAGGTGGCGGAACGTTGACACCCGATCCATATACTATATCCTGTGCCGCTGGAATCTGACACTCGCGTAAAAGCACACCAAGAGAGAGGAGCTTACAAGGCCAGAACAGAGGGACGGGAACGAGAAGAAAGATAAAGGGGCGATGAAACAGGGAAAGGGGAGCCTCGGAGAAGGATAGGAGAAGTGAAAGAACCGGGGGGGAGGGACAAAAATAAGACCGGGGGGCCCGGTGGGGGGGGCGCAGGGAACGGGACGTGGCCACAAGACAGAAGAGTGTCTTGCCAGAGAGAGAGAAGAAAGGGAGGAAGAGGGAAGAGGGAGACGATGGCCGCTCTTTGTTGGCGAGAGAGGGGCGAATATAATGAAAGGAAAGGGATGGATGGGAGAGCGAGGAGGAGGGGGAAGCTCCGTTCCATATACTATCCTAGTGCTCAGAACGTGTACACCACGAAATCGCATATACTATCCTGGTGCCAGAACGTGACACCCGATCCTCTAGTACTATCTTTGGTGTCGGAACGTGACACCCGATCCATAATCTCATGACTTTGTTCATCAAGCCTTTCTTTTCTACAAGGAATCTCATTAACAGTAATTTAGGATTTAAGATTCAACATCAACAGGGCCTCCATCATGCTAGTTTCATATAACTATATATAAACACTATCATGGGCATACACTCATTAGCATAGAAGGGTTAACAATACGACCCAATCCATACATTCGGCTATTAAGAGTTACTATGAAATGTTGCAAGAAACCATAACCTACCTCCACCGAGAATCGCGATCAACAAGCTATCTTCTCCAAAGCTGCGTTCTTACCTCTCTCGGTCGATCGTTTCTCCTTCTCTTTGTTCTTTTCTCTTTTTTGTTATATTCAAACGCCCTTTTTATTTACCCTAATTAAGTATATTTTAAGTATAAAAGATGATAAAATATACCACCCACTAATTGTTTCAAACGGTTTCTCCCTTTTAACCCCCAAGTAATTAAATTATACATTAAACGCACCACTTCTATAATTATAAGCATGAATAGTCCAAAACAACGCCCCCGTAAAATATTTGACCAGAACTCCGACCCGTCATTGTCATGCAGCCCTGTGACAGCCCGTCACTACTGTGACGGTCCGTCCTGCTGTCTTCCCGTCACAAAGTTCATAGACTCCAATTCATTAAAGATTCCTGTGGAGTCCCCGTCATGCCTGAGACTGTCCGTCCTGCCACCACCGTTGTTGACGTTCAGAAGAGTCGATCTCAGTACCCCAAATTTCTAATTCTAAGTGTTTTGGAATAGCGTTATCAGGAGAATATTTATCTTCCAAATCTAAATTATAGGTCTAATATTTTTGTATTATTATTTTGTGTCAGTCAAAAATTAAAGTTAGGGTTGTTATGACTTGTGTTATGATGACACGAATTTTATTGATTTAGTGAGTTTAGTTTGTAGTTGTATGACGTATAAAAATGGGAACATTATCTTTGACATAGTATTTTTTTCTCTTGAATGTTGAACGATGTAGAAGTTGAAGCAAGTCATAAAGTATCGAGAAGATCTGAGTTGTAGCCAAGTTATCTGTTCTTCGAATAACTGAAGTGTTGAGCTGGCATACCTATAATATTTTGTGCCTAAGACAGTTTCGTCAAGTTTGTAAGTGAGCTACTCTACATAATTTGAAAGAAAAAGTTTAATGTAGTTTTAATGTCACTTTTGGGTTTTTTTATTCTTTTTAGTCTTCCTGAGTATGATTGTGCGCGTCTTAAGATTGTTTGTTCCTTTGTTAACAAACATTGATTCTGTCTTGGGCTTATTTTGGTGGTAATATTTTCTTTTTCGACTACATGTCTTTAAAGTGTCCTTATCATTTTGTTTTTGTCTAAGTGGTCCTTTTTTCATTTATAGATCAGAAACATTAGTTCACTATTGCTTAGTTGGTTTTGGGGATCAAGCTCGTAGTACAATGAATTTGTAAACTTTCTTTGTAGTTTGAGTTGGCTGCTATATAGAAAATAAATCATATGCCTTAGAGATTGGAGATATCAAATATATTTGCAAGTCTGGACGGGTGGACGAGGGGAGCAGTACCGTGTGAGAGTCATGGGTGTTTTTTTTTCTTTTTCTGGGGCTACTATTTACTAGCATTGACCTAATAGAATTAAAGATTGTTTTTGTGTTATGGAAACGGTTTGCGTTTGGATATTGTTGAAAGTGAGTGCTTGCTTCATCGATGTTTTAGACTAAGTTAAGAGACGTTAGTGGCAACAAAATGGAGAGCATGTTTTTGTATAATGCTAAAGTCTGACCTATTGACATGAGTTAGTTGTCAACATATGAGAAAATAGCTGTACCTTACTTTCAATTTCATTAGCATGTAGTTCTCCATATAGAATAGTAGTAAATATAATTGTAAAGACAGTCTAATGGTCAAGTGTTTTTTTCTCACGACTTTATGTTTCATCCTTCCTATTGACTTCAAATGGTTCTGTCATGCTCCATCAAAGTGGTCTTTATTTGAGCTTCAGGGGAATAGACCTAGGTGGTATCCACGCACATCATTTCTCTGTTACTTCATTGATCGGAATGCCCTTCCTTTTAGTCTATGGTCAAACTGTGGATATTCTAGTTAGTAAGTGAACACAAATACCTACTGAAGAACTTAGAAAAATACATTTATTCTTTGTATTTTTGAAGAAAAACCTGTTGTGATTTGGTACGGCTTTCAAGTTTGAACTTGTGACAATATCTGCTTCATCTTCGGTGATGAAACAAATAAGATAAATTTTAACATATACGAATCAACATTCGAAAACAATGTTGTTCTCTCTTTAACCATTCCTCATCATTGAGAACGCTTCGCACTTTTTACTATGTTTCTCGGACTGTCTGTCAAATATATTTATCACACCTCCATGCATATTCTGAAAAGTGAACTACAATCGGACTCTCCAAATTTGAGTTTCACTAAGCTAAGGTCTACTTTGTCCGAAAAGTGAAATAAAAATCATCTTTTAAGACTGCATATTCTGGGCTAATCCTCCTTTTTCTGTTCTCTTTAATATGAATTTTTCATACATACATAATCTACACTTCCTGCTCTCTTCTCTTGTTTTAACATTCTTCATCCAAGGCATATTTAAAAATGAGAATTTGGGTTGTTCTTTATCATCTTCTTCTCCTCACGATTTTCTTGTTGAATAGGAATTCAAGCTCTACTATTTCGATGATTCATGGGCTATGGTTACTTACCTAGTACGTATTGGACTATTTTTTTTATATTTGAACGTTGATCACTCTGATCTTACTTGCGACTTGTAGCGCACTTCCATGGATTCAAGATGAAGTTATTGATAAAAAGTTTAATGAAATATGACTGACAAGTTTAGCATGTGTTAATGAGATAGCTCCTCTCATTTTGGTAATTTGAGGTCAGTTTATTGCTCCATGCTTTTTATGTAAACATGATGTATAAACTTCTTGAAATATCTTTAATTTATATAGGGACACATAGTAGAAAAAAGTTTTAGAAAACTAGCATCTCTCACTTTCTTTAGACATTAAGTGACGGCATCAGTATAAAAGCATACTGACTTAAAAAGTGATAGATACAGACATTTATAATTAGGCCTTTTCATTTATCAATTATGTGAAAGTTTCTGGCTTTGTCACGATATATGTTGGATATGATATCAAATTTTTTTTTTTCCTTTATCAGTCTATGGACATAGTGAAAAATTGCTATAGTAAAAATGCGACGAAGACTAGTATATAAGTGCAGATGAAAGATACTATATTGGGAGTTTCTTGACCATTAAGATTGCTTAGAGATTCTGTCCTTTGTAGTCTCATTCTGGGGTCTCTTCTCCGCTGGTAAGTTTATTACAAAGTCAGAGTTGTTTTGCCGATTCGAGATTCTTTGAATTTATCTTCTCTTTTATTTATGATGTTTCAGTATCCAAGTTTGATTTTTGTTTGATTATGGATCTTGAGATTTTGCCGAAGTTCTGTCTTTTTCAAAAGATGAATACTTTAAGATGATATGTGTACTATCGATGACCATATAATTTTTGTTTCATGGTTATAGATCTTTGTTTTATCTTAATATGCTAATGTTGATATACATGTCGACGTCTTATGTGGTTTGTTATACTATAATATGAGATTATTTCAATAAGATAGTTAGTTTGCCAGTACACATTTGTGGTTTGAAGACCTGATTTACTTTTGATAACAGCCTTAAAACGTTTTGATTCTTAAGCTACTCATCTCATAGCAAATTAGAATATGGGGGGATGTGAGACCCAATTTTTCTTTTTTTCACAAATTGTTGTCTTAATTTTAAGACTTTATTTTGTGGATTGCTCTGGTTATGTTATTCTTCCCTACTGTTACTGCCAAGTATGCTCATATAGTTTTTTTCCCACTTTATATGAAAGATATCCTCATAAGAAAACACATCTGCAGCAATTTTTGTGAAGTAAGAAGGTTTTGGTCGATTAATAAGCTCACGTGATGCACAGATACAAAGAATGATTTTTCTGGGCCGCAAACAGTTACATCAGTGATGATAAATTCGAGGGTAAGAAATCCACACTAACAATCGGAGATGAGATAAAAACAACAAAAAGAGTAATCCACATCCTAGGTCGTTTAATGGTAATCCAACTGAAACAAATTTTTCTGTATCAATCAAGAATATTGTAGAATAGTCCAACTGAAACCAATAAATTAGGTGTCAACGTAGTTCTCCAATTAATTTCCATGGAAATTTATTAGTTAAGGTTCTTCTTATATTTTTTTTTTGACTGTATCAGCTTTAACTAGTGGATCGCTGGCCCTGCTATGTTTCCAGAATAAGTTTGGACCCTGCATCGACTGTTGATTGCACTAGTCTGAATGGTACCATACGGCTACATAACTTTTCCCCGACTGCCAGTCATTAATATGTCTCCTTAGAATCAGTATCTCCCATATTTTCTTCCATGTAGCGACATTGTTGAGTCCTGGATAAGATTTAATCGGAAAAATGGTTTTGGAAAACATTCATTAAAGAGTGTTTTGACGTTCTTACTCTGTTGTCACGGGTTAAAACTAATACGATAAATCCACATCCTTTAAAGTTTCAGGAATTAGTTATGAATTTTGTAAGAGAACGGCAAAGGAACAGAACATATCGGACGTACATCAAATATCAACAGTTTCAGAAAATAAAAAAGTAAGTAAAAAAGATCCTTTCTTCATGTATCACGGATACAGCAGTTTTGGGAAATAACAACAACTTGGTGTCACTAAGACAGTGACATTTGGAAACTTTTTTATTACAAGACTACAAAATATTAAATTTATTGTATTTCTAATACCAAGCGACATTCATAAGTCGTTGGATCCGAAATATCTATTATAGGATCATAAGAATGTCTTTCCTTGAATTTTTAAACAGGTATTAGATATTTGATACTGTCTCTGATTTGGGTGCACACCCAAGAATGAAAATTTGGAAAGCGAACTCTAAACGATCATAAACTCTCAACACTAAAGCTCCAAATTCAAATTACAAAACTTAACTTAATCATTGGGATTATATGTATTTTTTTTCTTTCTAATTATGTATATCCTATTAAGTGTACTTGTTTTTCATTGATAGTAGCATCAAACATTGGAAAATACATATTGGTGGAAGGTAAAGTTTGATTTGACATAGTGAAACGCCCCATGACTAGTAGAAACTTTTATCATCTCATCACACATGATTCGGATAGATTAACTCGTGCTTTTAAACTTTTGTTAACGGTTAATGGTTTATTGCTGAAAGACCAAATCATGATCTATTCTTCTCGGAGTTTCACAATATCCCATCCAATGAATTGGATTAATTTAAGCAAGGTATACGCAAGAGAGTATATTGTGCATTGAATCGTTCTCGATTTTGCTTACTCTTATGTGAGATCCTCATGAGAGAAAATTCAATGTGCATGTGCCAAGTGTTGTAATATTCTTTGAACCGACATGAAGGTAGTGTATTCAGCTCATATTCCATGGATTCGTTAAAGGCCTAACAAGTGTATCATCACGGGGAATGGGATTACAAGTTGAATGTTGATGAGATATGGATAGACTCTGTGATGATATTGATGGTTTTGAATGATCAATTAGAGATTTTGCACAGGATTGGGAGGAGTTTATATGGTCCAAATGAAGATGCCAAGAAATTCGTATAGCTTACTTGAAGAGGCCAACCAAGCAATTATTATTCTGGGGTTTTTTTTCTAAATTATCATTCACACTTCGCTTATATTTGTTGAAGTGTTTACATGGATTTTGAGCAATGATCATTCACCTTCTCCTTCTGAGTTATTAAAATAGGCGATGCCCGAGTAACCATTCCTCAGTCTTACAATAAAACCAAGCCGAGTTAAGATCTTGGTCTGGAGTATGAATAACAATGATGCATGTCAAAGTGATTGCAGGTTTGTTCAGGAATGATCATAAGGATGACGAATTTTGTCCATACTTGTGGAGCTCCACGATATATTCAAGCTCCTAAAGTTGATAGTGAGCTGATCCTTCAATTAAAACAACATCGAGTTTCTGCAAAGACCTTTGAGAACTTTCCATTATTCCCTATGACTCAAAAGGCTATTATGTGCGCCACAGAGGCAGATTCTTTAAAGGTGGCTGAAATCGGAACGTCTAAGATGAAAGTTAAGGCATCCCGCAGATGTCTAGCATGAAAGACTTTGATAGGGGTTCATCCAGATTTTCGCCAAATTTGTCCGCAACTGTACAATTGGTCTTGTCAAGTGAGTTATCAATCCATTTAGAACCATGAGTATATCCATAGCACATGGCCAGTGTATTTTGATGATTTATAATCTGCCGGCCTTGGATGTTGCAATGAAATCTAAATAATATTCCATACTTTCTTTACTTATACCGGACCGCGCTCACCTGAAATGACATTGATATTTTTACTTACACCAATTATAGAAGGTAAAATTATTATAGGATTCTGGGGTTTGAACATATATGCTTCCAGAAATGAAACTTTTCAATGCGGGCATCTCTTATGTGGACAATAATGAGTTTCCTGCATATGCCTTGTTACTCTGGTTGGAGTACAAAAGGCACGTTTGTCTTGCCCTTGTTTAACTAGGCACTAATCTCTCGCTATCAATTAAACATAGTCGGAAAATGTGCTATATGATCATCGTGTTTTTCTACCGATGGAACTCCATGGAGAGTCAAACAAAGATCATTCAAATCGAAAACTGAATTTAGCCTCCTCCATCTCCCTTTAAAGGGATTGAGGGTCTTAATACCTTACGTGTTTTGAAATGTGTTTTTGTGAAAAGAAAAATAGATCAAATGATGGCCCATGTAAAAAAGGCGAATTATTATTTTGATTTACCGTACTGGGAAATCACAACTGGTTACTCCACAACTTGATGTAAATGCACCATAGAAAGAACATATTTTGAATAGCATACTTGAAACTCTTTTGGATATTCAGAAAAACAAGGATCATCAAAAGAACGGTATGATTGTGAAGATAATGGGAATCAGGAAGAACCTTCATCCACAAGAAACAGAAGATGTAGAGAACAAAGTTTTTTGTACAAAGGCGTGCTTCTCAATGATAATGGATCGAAATCCTCTGTTGGTGGAGTTTGAAAAGACAACCCACGATACCTGCTGGTAGTGCCTCCCAATAATATCTAGTTGTGCACTTGGATGAAAGAACGTTGCCTAATTATCAAACCATGATGTGTCCTTTCATGTTACATTTAACTTAGCTTTCCAAGACACATTAAAAGCCTTCTTCCTGATCATTGTGGCCTATGTCCTTTGATTCGGCTAAGTTCCTTCTTCCATCGTTGTGCCAAAAAGTAATCACATTGGAGAACTAGAATTTGCTTATAAATTAGAGATCATAAGAAATATAAATCGTTGGAGCGGAATTTTTCTCTTCAGTTTTTGATATCATGATTCATTTGCCTATTCATCATTTGGGTGAATTAAGTGAAGATAGCTCCCCGAGTCAAAAATTTCATGGGATGATTTCCCACTGAAAGAGAAATGGGACTTCAAATCATACATTCGCAATAGGCCAGTTTTCCAGAGAAGGTTGCATATCAGCATGAACCAAGATTGGAATATTGCATGAATTAGTTCTCAAATATCTGACCTCGGGGTTGTGCATACAAGATTTAATAGGGAGAGCGCGAAACAATGCCGAATGTGACCCAAGTGACCGCAGAACCTGTGATTTTGTTTTCTAACAAAGGATTTTCCTTTAGGACAAGAAAACTGATCCAATCATGTTTAGATAACAGTCACTAAGTCCCTGCACAGGCCCACATCCTTATTGGGAAATTGTTAGATGTTCAAAATATATTAGGTACCTTAATTTGAATATAGCAATTCTTTTGTGTTTAATTAATTTTTTATCTATTTAATTTTATGTTTTAACAAATATAGTAAATGTTTTTGTAGAGAGCATGAGCAATAGTTAATCATCAGTCACGAAGATCCTAAATGCGGCAAAGCAAAGAATCATTGTCCAAAACTGCTCAAATGGAGTTTTTATACTCGTCTTTGAAAGAGGAGGTATCTGAGTTTATAAAACAATGTCTAGAGACCAATCCTTGTTGGCAAGAAACATTTCCGGTGTATCTCATAAATGGATATAGAAGTTCCATGTTAGGCAGCGTGATTCAAGGCGTAAAAACATAAAATAGTGGTGTTTACACTGTTGCCATCAACTACGAACGCTTTGCAAGCTCACAGGATAAAATCCGATTGCTGCAGATTTGAACTTAGTTCTGGTAACTCGTTGGAATTTGTTGAATTAAACTATTACAACCATTTTTAGGTTGGTTAATTTAAGTGTGAATTGGTAGGAGGGTTGTGAAAAGATGTTTAGCCGTAACTTATGTCTATTTTAACAAAGTGCGCTCAGAAGAGCCCCGTTTGTGTTGTCATCTCAAGTACACCACTGCTTCTAGGTGCAAGATCCATATGACTCAAAATAAAACATATGTTATGAAGACTGTTCACAGAGAGACTTGTTAACATGAGTGATGAATTGACAGCTAGACTCCCCCACAATTATGAAGAGATGAGCCATCTTAACATCGAATGTCAGTCTATACCAAAAGATACTGTGAAGTACTCCTTAACAAGAACTGATTTACACAGAAACCATCATTGATGTGCCGGTGGAGGAAATTTTTTCAATCAACAACATTGAAGTTGATATGAAAGATAGTTTGAAGATGATTTCGAACGATGGGTCTTAAAATGAGTTTGAAATGAGTTTTCAGATGCGTGTGCTAAGACATTTGAAAAATGAGTATGAAGTATTGAGTCCTGATCGATGAGTCGAGTCTTAAGAAGAGTCTGAAAAGAGACACCCATGATTCATTTATGTGTGGGATATCATATAGTGCGCTCACTCACTGTTTTTGTAATAATATTTTTTTTTGGTAAAACACATTAATCTATCTACTCGTGAATGTAATATGTTTGGCTTTTTATCTGATTATTATTTTTATAAAGGAACCATACTTCCTAGCTAATTTTTTTCTTGGTTTGGTTGTTTATTATTATGT
>JAKWJA010001815.1:0-32000 GCA_027704765.1 Solanum habrochaites | reverse complement strand
CTTCCCCGCAGATTGATGATTTGTTCGCATCAGTTACAAGGTGCTTGTGACCTTCTCAAAAAGTGATTGAGATCTGGGTATCATCAATTGAAAAATACGGGCAACGGAGTTGGCCTCAAGACTGCTTTCGGAACCCTGGCGGTATATGGGCATGAGGAGTTATAAGTAGTAAGTCTTTTGGGCTTAAGAATGCCCCGGCTGCTTTCATGAGCTTGATGATACGGGGATTGATTTTTAAAGGCCATAGATGGATCTCTTGGTATACGTATTTATTGATGATATACTGATATACTCAAGAGTAAGAAGGAACAGGAGGAGCATTGAGAAATTGTGTTGGAAGTATTAAGGGAGGGGAAAAGGCTTTAGGCCAAAATTCTCCAAGTGGAGGTTTGCTAGATTCAGTGTCCTCTTGGGGCACGTGGTTTCTAAGGATGGAGTGGGATAGTGGGACCTTAAGATTGAAACAGTTGAGAGATTGGGGGTAAGACCTATAAGTGTCAGAAATTAAGGAGCCTTTGTTGGTTTAAGCCGCTACTACCGTCAATTTTCAAGGGATTCTCTTCTATTGCTCTCCAAATGACGAACTTGGACTAAGCAATAAATGCATTTGTATACGGGTGGATGAAGTGAGGAAAGCTTCAGAATCAAGACCGTGCTGACTACTGCACCATCCTTACCTTTGCCAGTAGTAGAGGGTTAAAAACTTCATTGTTTATGTGATGCATCCTATTGTTGTTTGGGTGCTAGTGCTAATGCAGAGAAGAATGTTAATTGTTTATGCTCGAGAATTAAACCGGGATAAACGTAAACTATCCGACCCTATTGATTTCGAATGGCTGCAGTCGTGGTTGACATTTAAAGTAATAGGAGGACACATTATATGGGGGAAGTTGTGAAGTTCTTACGGATTCTCGTAGCTTACAGTATGTCTGTCTCAGAAAGATTTGAATTTTGAGACAGAGGAGGTGGATGGAACTCTGAAGGATATGATGTTACCATCTTGTCTCACCGGGAAAGGCTAATGTTGTGGCAGGACCCGCCTTAAGTTTAGAAAAGCAGGGAGCATGGGTAGTTTAGCCCACTTACAAGTTCTAGGGACACCCAGGCTAGAGAGGTTGCGTTCAGACTCTGGCTAATGACTTTATGAGGTTAGAAGTTAAATGAGAAGGGAGGATGTTGGCCAGGTGGAGGCGAGATTTTCTGTTCTTGACCAGATCAAGGGAAAAACAGTTTGATTGATGAGAAACTAAGCCGAATCGGGGATATGGTGTGGAGGAGAGCTAAAGGAAGCGATAGGATGAGGAAGGTGTTTGAGAATTAAGGGAAGGGTAGGGTGCCCCTGGGTTGATGATTTGATCCACACTATTCTTACAGAGGCTCATAGTTCCGGATATATTCTATACATCCTGGTGCAACCAAGATGTACAGTGAAAACTAAAGCACACACTTTTGGTGGAGTAGAATGAAGCGGACACTGTTGATTTTGTTGCCAAATGTCCAAATGTCAGCAGGTAGAAGTACTAACACCAGAGGCACTGGGGGGACACTTCAGAGATGCCCGCTTCCTGCAAGGGAAGTGGGATAGATTGCAATCGGACCTTCATGGTTGGTTTTCCAAAGACAATGGGTAAGTAGATCCATGGGTAATTGTTGACAGTGATTAACTAGCTTCTATTCATTCCGGTCAATGTGCTTATAATGCAGAAGAAGTAGCCACTTACATCTCAAAGATTGTTCGATTGCATGGAGTTCCACGTCCATTCATATAGGATAGAGGGACGCAGTTTACTTATATGTTTGGAGAACATTTGCATGCGGAATTATGGTACTACTAGTTTGGACCTAGTACTGAATCACCCTAGCCGATTGGACGTTGACGTGAACGATTCAGGTATGGGAAGATTATGCTTCGTGCATGTGTGATAGAATTTGCGGTGGTTCATTGGGATAACTTCTTACCCTGACGGAGTTTTCATACACTAATAGCTATCACTCAAGTATTGATATGGCTCCTTTCGAAGCATGTAGGGAGGAGAGATAGGTCTCCATTGGTTGGTTTGATGCATTAGAGGTTTAGACTGGGCTACTGACCTTTTGAGAGGTCATTAGGAGAGGTGAAATCTATTCCAAGAAAAAGAAGTTTTTAGCGCGCTCCAGTAGGAAAAGGAGTAGCAGACAAAAGTTAGGGGACTGGAGTCAATGGAGGGTGAGGCACGTCTGCTGAGGTTCGCCCCCCATGAAAGGGGTTGAGCGGTTGGTAAAAGAGGTAAGCTAAGCAAGGTATATGGACCATTTGAGTACTCTTAAGTGAGTAGGGGAAGGTAGGCTCTGAAATTAGCCTTGCCTCCAGGGCGTCAGGAGGCATCGGTATTTGCATTTGTGTCTATGCTGAAAAAGATACCATGGGGATGGGAAACTACATTTCATTCGTGGGGATCAGTTTGCTTGATAAAACAATTTGACTTATGAGGGGAGCCTGTTGCATATTTCTAGATAGGAAATTTCAAGTGGATCAAGGACGATGCATCCATCAAAGTTCAATGGAAGAAGATCTACCAGTTGTGAAGAGTCAACCTTGGGAGAAGGAGGCTGATATGAGAAAGAGACCAAACACTGTTTACCGATTCAGGTACTCCCTTTGCCCTGTTGTTCTTCTGTGATCGTGCGAGGACTAACGATGCGGTTAAAATGGTATTATATTGTAACGGACATGGTTTAGTCGTTTGAGCAGCCGATCTTTAGTTTGGAAAAAACTGGCGAGTCTGACGGTCACGACGGACCGTCATAAGGCACGACGGAACCGCTCGAGGGCGTGGTCTCGTTCCAAAAAAACTTAGGATCTGAAAAATTTGGGTGGTATGAAGATCGCAACTTGAAAGTCACGGACGGGATGGCAAGAAGGACCGTCCAGGCATGAGGGCCGTCACAGGACCTTTAATGACATTGGAGGTCTCTCGAACTTTGTTGACGGAAGCAGCAGGGACGGACCGTCGCAGGCCGACGGGCCGTCACAGGTGAGTTGACCCTGACTGGGTCGGATTTCTTGTAAATATTTTTAAGGGACGTTTGGACTATTTTCTGCTGTTAATGACAAAGTTATGTGGTTAATGTAATATTTAATACTTGGGGGTTAAAAGGGAGAAACCTTGAAACAAGTAGTGGGGTATTTGATTCATTTATAACTTAATTATATTGTAATAAGGTAAAGAAAAGGGTTGAATAAAGAAAATAGAAGAATGAGAGAGGGAGCATATAACGATAGAGAGAGAGAAGAAACGAAGAGGGGAAGCAAAGCTTTGGAAAAGTAGATTGCTTGATCACAATTCTTCGGTTGGGAGGTAGGTTATAGTTTATGCTATTTCATGTAAAATATTAATAGGAAATGATATGTATGCGGTAGTATTGTAAAACTCTATATGCGTAATGTGTTATGATGATTGTTTTAATAATTGTGATGATGAAACTAGCAGGATGAGGCTGTTTAATCTAAAATCTAAATTTACTTTGTTAATGATGATTGCGCTTGTATAAGAGAAGGCTGATGAACTAAAGTAATGAGTTAGAGGATGCGGGGGTCAGTTCCGACACAAGATAGTAATAGGGATCGAGTGTCACGTTCTGACCCCAAGGATCGTAATAGCAGGATCGAGGTGTCACGTTCCGGCCCAGGATAGTATAGGGGATCAGGGGTCACGTTCCGACACCAGGATAGTACTAGAGGAGCGGTGTCACGTTCCGACAGCCAGGATAGGAATAGAGGATAGGTTGTGTCCGTTTCCGGACTAGGATAGATATGGATCGGGTGTCAGTTCCGGGCCAACCAGGATAGTAATGGAGGGCTGTCAAGTTCTAGACCGGATTAGTATATGGATCGGGAGTGTCAAGTTACGGCACCAGATTAGTATATGGATCGGGAGGTCACGTCCCGGCAACCAGGCGAGAGTATATGGATCGGAGTGTCCGGTTCCGGAAACCAGGATAGTAGTAGTGGAGCGGAATGCCGTACCGACCGAAGGAATAAAGATAATGAATCTTGAAAGATGTAAATCTACTCAATCAACGAACCTGTTTCCCAAAAGAGTATGTGTGGAGGCTTGAATCCTATAGATGTGGTTGGTTTTTGTATAAATGATGTTATACTTGTTGCTAGTCACTGTTAAGAATATAGTGATTTGATGATATATCTGAATATTTGCTTTCTATTTTGAGTGGCCGAGATACCTACTCAGTACAGTCGGGTTTGTACGGACCCCTTAATGTAATTGTTTTCTTTGTATTTGTGGAGTGCAGCAAAACGTACATCGTCTTCAATCAACAGCAACTCTCTAGCCAAGCTTCATCACGTCGGATCTAAGGGTTGAGCTAACGGGGGGGAGCTTCTAGCTTGGACTGGATCTTCTTCTTCATGCTTGAGCCTTGAAGTTTACGGCATGGATAGCTGTTTCTATTTTAGTGTCTGTATTCGTAGATTAGTATTTGAGGATAGATGTTCTTGTGGTGGATGACTCCAGAGTTGGGGATGATTAAGTATTAAATTTAGAAGTTACTTTAATTGATGTAGTAATGAGTTGGTACAGTCTTTCCCGCATTATTTTTATGGTTATTTGGTTAGGAAGCTGGGATGTGGGATTAGATTGGTGGTTTCGCTCACATATAGGATAAGTGTGGGTGCACTCGCGGCTCGTTTTGTGGTGTGACAGTTTGCATGAAGTTACTTTTACCTTTGATCTCATTTACTTTACATATCGAGATGTTTCTAGATTACTTCTCGATAGATTTTGTTAGTATGAAAATTAAATTTATTATTGGGTGAGTTTATACAAATGTATCATCCTATTCATTTGATTTGTAAAATTTGCTTTAACATTTTTTGCTTAATTTCAATGCTAATATATATTATTGATATAAATATATATTAGACCAAAATAAAGATGAAACTGATATATAATTCACATCTATATCACACTTAGTATTTTAAGTATCTTAATTAGAACCAAATAAAGATGAAAATAATTAATTAATGATAAATTTTTATATAAAAAATAACATTTTTAGAAGCCAAGGTGAATGAAAAAAAGATAAGACTATATTAAAGTAGAGTAAAATGATGTAATTGAGTAATAATAGAATAATAATATAGATATACGAACTCACAAAAAGAAAAGAAAACGTAAGTAAGTAATAGTAATAACAAAATAATCGTTAATGGTAATAATAATAAACTTGAGAGTTTTTAAACTATTAATTTCTGTTATCATTCTTTGTAGGTTTTTGTTAGTGTTGAAAACATGTTGCCTTGATCATTAGTCACTCATATATAAAAAAGATTGTTTCTACATTATTTATATTTTCTTAATCATTTTTTATTTGCGTGAATTGCATTTATGACTCGGTCGTCCTGCCTCACTCTCGATCTAATAGAAAAATAAAAAAATAGCTAATGTAGATAATAATAACTTGAGATATTTCTCGAACAGTTTAATTTTTTTTGATAATTCTTCGTAGATTTTTATTAATGTGAGAAAAAATATATTTGCCTTGATCATTATTCACTTTATATATAACAATATGTTTCTACAATTATTTATTATATTTCTTAGTAGATTTTTATTTGCGTGAAATAACATTTATGCCCTTGGTCGTCCTCCACTTCACTCTTCTATATAATAGAACAATAACAAAATAAGTTAATGGTAATAATAATAACTTGATGATGTTTTAGAACTATTTAATTTTCTTGTATCAGTTCTTGTGTAAATTTTGTAGTGTGAAATTACATGTTTGGCGCCTTTTGACCATTATGCACTTCATATTATAAACAGATGTTTTTACATTATTTTATACTTTTCTTAATAGGTTTTATGTGTGTGAAAGTACATTTAGCTCTCTGGTCGCCCTCCACTTCCGCCCAATGCGTCTATACAGAGAATAATATAATATAGAATAGGGTTCTCAGATGTTTGGAAAAAAGATATTAATATATGTATTAGACAAACATCACGTAAATTAATACTTCTAGGTCTTAACAATCATTAATTAGAATGATCGTTAGAACATAATAAAATGCATTAGTCGTGTGTAAAATAAAAAATATCCTTACTTATTCAATAGATATTTTTGGTTGATGAAAATTTACACTGTTACAAAAAAAGGAATAATACGTATTTACTATCTCATTAATAGACTAATTGAATTAGTCGATTATGAAAAAAGTATGATCGAAAATGTGGACCTATTAAATGTCACTCATTAGGGATACAAAGAATATTTAGAAAAATATATTTGGTGTCTTGTCATATCAATCTATTACAACTTCTTGAATCGTTAATATAGAAAGAAACATTCTAGAATCTTTATGAATTGACAAATTTGTCCTTGGTCGTCCTTAACTTGACTCTTTTGTAAAATAGAATAGAAAAATAAATTATATGATTTATTAAGACAAACATCACGTAACTTAATGGTCTTAACAAATCACTAATTTAGAATTACCCTTAGACGTCTAAAAATTATTAATATGTCGTAAAAATAAAATTTATTCGACATTTATTTAATAGATACTTTGATTGGATGAAATTTTACACACTGTACAAAAAATAAATATATATTGAGTGTACTATCTTATTAAAATTGACTAATGTAAAATAGTCTATTTTATTATGAGAAAAAAAAAAATATGATTGAAATTGTGGGTAATGTGGGTCATATTAAATGACACATCATAGGATATACATGACATTGAGGAAAATGGTATTGCTGGGGTTGTGTCATTTACAATATATTACAAACTTCTGATATCTTAACATAAAAAGATAAAATGTCTAGAATCTTTATGAATTTGACACAAACTTTCCCTTGGTGGTCCTAAAATTGGCTTTCTATAGTAATATAATAAACAGACATTTAGAAAATATATAATTGATGCTTTGTCATTATAAATCTGATTACAACTTTATTGAATCGTAACATAGAAAGAAACATTCTAGAATCTTGTAAAATTCAACATTTGGTCCTTGATCGCCCCTTAACTTGACCTCTATATAATAGAATATAAAAAATATAGTTTATGATTTTTAAGACAAACATCACGTAAATTAATTTTCTTAGGTCTTGGACAAAATCACTTAATTTAGAATTATGTTTAGACCTATAAAAATCATTGTAGTTGTAATATAAAAAACAAAATATCCTAATTATTTAATTAGATACTTTGATGTGATGAAAATTTACACCCTGTACATACAAAAAAATAGAATTATATATTGAAGTGTACTATCTTATTAAAAATTGACTAATTAAAAATAGCTCTATATTATGGAAAAGTATGATTGAAATGTGGGTAATGTGGGTTTCAATTAAATGAACATCATACACTACTAGAAATTGACTTACTGCAAGGACACTTATTTAGCAACGTATACCATCGTAGCAATAGCTAACCTATTAAAACGTATAACCGGTGGCCACAATATCTCTGAATCCTATAGAGAACAATTCTAAAAATAAAAATGGTGCATAATCTCATAAACCGTCCCTATAGAGAAGGGTATAGCAACAAGTTGTAAAAATCGTTGTATGAGAAGATTTTTATCTGACAACGGTTTTTTAGAAAAATAATGTCTGATTTGTAGGCCTAAATATTTTCCCTCCTAAAAAAAATATATTTTCTCAATATAATAGTCCCTCCTAAAAAAAATAATTCTGATTTATTAACTTTTAGCAAATGATAAGAAAAGAATGAAATTGTTTAGAAACCCTTATTTGTCGAAATTCATCAAAGAAATGAGAGAGGAGGATTAGTTGTTTGGGTGAAGCTGCATGTGAAAGAATTTCTGAAGATTGTTGGTGAGAAAAATGAAAATGTTGGTGAGCTGTTGGTGAAGTTGCTGGTGAAGCTTGTTGGTGAAGCTCGTTGGTAAAGCTGTTTGGAATGATGAGAGCTGTTGTGGTGAAAGCTGTTGGTGAAGAGTTGTCAGTGAAGTTGTGGTGCGCTCGTTAGGGAAGCTGTGCTGAGTCATGTGAAGCTCGATTGTTAAGCTTGTTGCTTGAAGCTCGTCGGGGGAAAACAACCAGCTGTCTTTTTGGTGTGTTTTGAGGTCGGACTACGAATTCATCTAAAGGTTAATTAGATGTTTAAGTTTATTGCTAGTTAATGATTTCTTAAGTCCCAATGGAATTAATTTTGAAAATGTTTAAAGAGTAATATATGGGTTATGTTCTTAAACCGATGTTATTGTCCCAATTACTTAGATGTATAAACTTCCCCTGTTCTGATTTGCTGATTATATAAGAGAGTCAAATCTAGTGCTAAAGTTTGTGGATATGTAAGTATTTCTTTGCAATTGTTTTGTTTAAGCTGAATTTCCTTAATATCCCCATTGATGTGATGTGGGACAAAATTACTCCCAAATTACTTCCTACTGGTATGGTTTTTTTTTTTTTTTCAAACCTTTTTGTTGATGATATAGCTTAAGCTAGGTCATTTTGATAAAACTCTCTGTCCTTTGATGACTACAAACTTGAGGTAAATATTGTAGTTGTTGTGACCCTATGTTCTCTATCTACTTTCTGTATTGCATATGTGGATCTCAACCTGGTTGGGATTAGGCGAGTTATCTTCAATTTGTTTTGCATTTATTACGAGATGTTAAACTGAGTATCACTGTCGTGTTACTTTGAAATACATTCGAATCTGAATTGTCTATGTCTTTGCTATGTTCGAGTGAATGCCTTCCCTATGAGTCATGCCAGCATAAACGTGAACAGAATGCCCTATTTATTGTTAAAGTTAATGACATGGTGTGGATTTGTTCATTGCAGATATGTTTGATCATTACGAAGCACAAATTGATTTGCTGTGTATGAGTTACTTCTCATTTGACATGTCGTTTGTGTTATTGTGGATGCAGGGTCTATAATTTAAAGTGGTATAATTTTGTTAGTCTAGGGAATTTGTGTGTCATTTAGAAATGTGTGGAAATGAATTTGTTTTCCAAGTTTAACTGCTTGCACCAATATATAATATTGACGTGAAGTACATTTTATTAAAAGAGACTCTTAAACATGTCTTTAAGCATCCTTCTCTTCCAAAGTTTCCATAAACATGGCTGTCTGAGCTCATTGCCTAGCGTTAATTGGGGGGGCATCTCTTGTTTTTTTGCAACTTTGAATGGCGTGCCAAACCCTTGCCTGATATACTGGCGAAGGTGATCAAACTGAGAGCTCAAACAGTCGCTCTTACTCAATCCCTAAACTGCTACACAGAGTCTATTTTCGCTTCACCATTTGATTTACTTAGCTACTGACGATAATTGTGTGTTCAACAGTTAACATAGAATAGAATATAGTACTGGCTTTGTGCTTCATAGAAATATTGTATCCGTGTTGAAGTGTTAATATTGGAAAAACCTGTTAGCGGTTCGAGCAGTAGAATTATTTTGAAAACTAACTGACTGGGTCGACGGGATCTAGGCGTGTACCGTCATGGCAGACGGACCGTCGAGGGCTCCGTTCAAAACACTTCAACTCTTAAAAATCTGGGGTGGTTAATGGGAGCTACTCTCTGAACTCGCGACGGAACGCAGCCACGGACGTAGTAGAGATACGACGGATACCGTCCATCAAACCCCTTTTCGTGAGTTTAACTCTATGAACTTTGTGACGGACTGCATGACAGACCGTCATAGAACACGACGGGCCATTGCCACAGGTTGCGTAAACCCCAACTGAGGTCGGATTTTGTAAAGTTTTAAGGGTGTTTTGGACATTCATGACAAAACTTATGAAAATTAGTGGGGAAGTTAATAAATTTTATTTTAATTGGGGTGTTTAAACGATGGTAACCTTTAAATTATAACTAGTGGCGTACTTTTATCATAAGTGATATAAAATTGAATAAATTAGCCATTGAAAATTAAAAAATTTATTATATTAAGATTTTAATTAAAGTGAGCAAAAAAGGAGGACATAGAAAGGGGAAAAATTATAGAGGGAAAAAGTGGATAGGATGAAGTGTTGGAGGTATGGAGAGTTAAAACAGGGGGGATGAGAGGAAAGCGACGGATGAGTGATATGATAATAAATGGTAGGAGGAGGAAATGGAAGGGGAAAATGGGCATGATAGGAGGGCAAAGGAAAGTGGAGATGGGGAGAACGGGAATATTATAACGTACATTAATTAACAATGTAAAGAAAAAAGTGAGAAATGGAAAAAATAAGGGCGGAAGGAGAAGGAGGACAAGAAGTAGAAACATGAGGGAGGGGAGAGAGGATTGGGGAAGAGAAAAAGAGCGGGGAGCATGGTGGGGGAGAATGTTGTGTATTGTAGTTAAATAAAATGATATAATGAACAATAATAGAGTCCATTTAATATATGATAATGTACGAAAGGGAAGGGGTGGGAGGTTGTGATGATGAAAAGAAGAAAGTGGAGAGGAAAGGAAAAAGTGTAAAGGAGAAGGTAAAGGGGAGAAAAAACAAAGGGAAAAGTAAGTATTGGGAAGTAAAGGGGGGGAAATTAAGAAAGAGGAAAAAGGGGGGATAGGGAAAGGGAAGGGAGGGGAGGGGAGTAAAAATGGGGGGAGGGAGGAGGAAAAAAAAGAGTTAAGAAAAGTGTAGAGTGGAAAAAGAGTGTGTTGGGCAAGGGAAAGGAAACATGCAGAAATAAGGAAAAAGAGTGAGTCAGGAGAAAGTGGATGGTATTATGGGAGAAGGGAGGAAATCGATACACTAAGATGGGGAGTGGAAAAAAGCGATTGAATATGGTGATAGTGGAAAGGTGGTAGGATCAGAATGGAGGGTAGGGGTTAATAAATATGTGGTTTAGAAATGAGAACGGAAGGTCTGAGCGTGAAAGAGACAAAAAAATAAAGGGCAGGGGAGCAGAAGAACAGTAGTAGGGGAAAGAAAAGGAAAAATAGGAAGGAGCAAGAAAAGGACAAAGTGAAGGGGGAGTGAAGAAAAAAAAAGGATGTTAATATTTATAGAAAATCCGATAAAAAATTTAATTAATGTGACTTGTATGCTTGATAATTCGGGTAAAAGGAAAAAGAATTTGGGGAGGAAAATAAAAAGAACATGAAAGAGAGGGAGAACGAGTGAGAAAAAGGGAGAAGCGAAGAGGAAGCAAAGGCATGGCAGAAGAACTTGCATTGATGCGCGATTCTTCGTGGCGGGTAGGTTAGGTTTTAGTAGTTCATAGTAAACTTCTTAATAGAGATTGATATGTCTTGGGTAGTATTGTAAAGTCTTCTATATGCCTTGATTTTGTGGTTTATTTTGTGACTTGTATTAATTGTGGTGGATTGAATGACTTGAGACTGTGAATCTCAGCCTTAAAAACAATCCTTCTATTAAGATGACGCCTTGACATACTTCAAAGAAGACTGAGAAAATGAAAAAGAGGTAATCTGGACGGAGTGTCAGTTCAGAAATCGGTTTAGGAAATAATGGGGGAGTGTCACGTTCCGACACTGGGAGGAAAATGGGATCGGCGGGTCACGTTCTGACACGGTAGTCAATTAATGGATGGGAGGTCAATTCCGATCGGTAGGAATTATGGATCGGAGTGTCACGTTCCGACACGGTAGTAATAATGGATCGTAGTGTCACGTTCCGACCGTAGATTGTGGATCGGCGAAGTGCAGTTCCAGACACGATAAGAATAAAGAGAAGTATCTTGAATTATGAAATGACTCAATTCGAAAGAACTATTCCCAAATGAGTTATGGTGGGAGGCTGAGTCCTCTTTATAGGTGTTGTGGTGTGTTGCAATAGTTCTGGTACTGTTGATTGTCACCTGTAAGTATTGTGGTTGTTTTATATAAGTCAGTTATATATGGATTCTATTTGAGTTGGCCGTGATACTACTCAATACGTGTTCTTGTACTGAACCCCTACTTTATTTCCTTCTTGTTGTGTTGTGGAGTGCAAACAGTTCACCATTGATTGGCTCGTCCTCAAACTCTAGCCAGTCTTCAAGCAGCCAGATCAGGGTGTGAAGCTATTCTTTCCTAGCTCGGCGTGATTCTCTCTTTCACGTCTGATGTCTTTGAAGTACGGACATGGACCATCTTTCTACGGATTTTAGTATTAAAACTCTTAGACTTAGAATTTGAGGATAGTGTTCTTGAGTGATGACTTCCAAGATTTGGGGATGATAAGTATTTATACTTTAGAAGCTTATTTATTGATCAGTTTAATGGACGGTTTGGATCTTCCGCATTTTACTGTACTATTCAAAATTTATATACTGATAAACGTTCGGGGTTAGATTGTGGTTGCGCAACCCTAGTAGGGCTAAGTCTGGGTGCTACTCACGAAAGTTGTTGGGTCGTGACCAAACTTGGTATCAGAGCGTTAGGTTCAGAGATCTCAGCATACAAGGGACAAGTCTAGTCGATTTCTGAAATATGGTTTGGACGCCTTTACCTTTCTTGGTAGAGTCTATGAAGCCTTAGGAAAACCAGTTCTTCTTTCTTTCGTGCTAATACTGAATCCAATGGTATCCTGGTATAAAATATGGGTATCTGTATTTCTTCGCTTATTTTAACATAGTATGGTGAGTTACTAGAGTATTAGAGTTGAACTGACAACACTGAAGAGAGAACAAAAGTGTTTCTTGAGGAAATAGGTAATTTTCCTGAGATATGACTAATAGGGACGCCCACTGTAATTAACTTGGTAATGAACACCATTACAGTGTGACATTATATTAATAAAGAGTTATCATCACATATATGGCAATCTCAGCGATTATGAGTTAGTGCAGGCAATTGAGCGCAGAAGAATGCTTTATCATGGCATATTATATTAAAGGTATACAAGAAAAAAAAAAGTATGATAGAATATACAATTAATATTTAGGTTAATTAGTAAATTATGATGTGTATTTTTGGTTGTTGACCCGATCGAACGAATTTAATAATATTGGATCGATTCAAAGGAAGAAGTAGGGTGGCTAGTGGTTGTAGATATCTCGTTAGTAAGATGTGTTCAGTGATGGCATATAACGATATTTTAAGGTATTGTATGTGTTATGTAGAAATAAATACGTCAATTGTCAAGTGTGAATATTACTGTTAAGGAGTTATGACGAGCTTGACATGTTTAAGATAATGAGCGGGTGTTACTTTCACTAGAAGGTTTTTTTTTATTATTGGGCGCTGGATTGGGAATGTTTTAAGAAGTCTAGTGTTGGAACTTAAAAACGGTATTAATGTTTAGGGGTGAAATGAAATCTTTGAGGGTTCTGCATATGGACTGAGATTTTATTCTCAAGCTAAAAGGGTAATTGATACTAGAAGGACCAAACTGATAGGGCAAATAAAGGTATTTATTGGAGTATACATGGGTGAACTAAATGAAGACTGCGTAAGAAAATGGCCTTATAAAATTGTTAGTTAGTCCTTTAAATTTGATTGGTTTACATGATTTTAAGGTGTTAATGTCGAGAAAAGGTTCAATTTAATGATGAACAAGGTTCTACGCTAAGCATGATGAGAAAAAGGAAAAAGTTGTTATATGACCCAATGATTTATGTGTTGTATAGTATAGAAGATCTCATTAGATCAGTTTAGGCAACAAAGTCTTGAAAGTTTTTCACCAGTTCTGATATCGAATTTAGTATTTACTTAAGAGTTGGACACTAGGCCTAATCCTACTTGAAAAAGGATTGAAATTATTCTCTTTATTTGGTTTCTAATTCTATTAGAAAAAGAATTGAAATTGTAATCCTATTAGTAGTTGATTTTGACTTTGTAAGGAAAAACATAATTGTATAAATAGAGGACGATCTTACGAAAAAAAATTTGAATTACTTATTTGTATTCTCCACGAAGAACATTAGGACATAAGAGAGGTTTTGAGAAAGCTTTCAACAAGAGAAAAGAGAGGAGAATTTTTTTTTTGCTGCATACCTTTTCTTCGACCAGCAACCTTCAGATTGTGTTTCTCAACTAAATAACCATTGGATCGGGCTAAAATTTGAACTATGTGATAATGACATCTAGGTGATTGATGTGAACGGTGGAGATTTAATTCAGATATCTGCAAGATCATTTTTTGGTTCCAAACAACAACAGCTTATTTGGGTGGTTGCTTGATTAAAAATGTAGAAGATAGAAACATTGTATTATAGTTGGTATTATGAGGTGTTTAATATAAATTAATAAGAGGAATCTTAATTTATGACTGTGAGATATGAACTAGTTTGTTACAGACTTACCAGAAGGTTATCATTGACTTTTATAAATATTGAATTTTGATTAGGGTGATAAACAGTGAGGTATGGAAATTTTAGAATTTCATGTGGGATTAGATTATTTAAATTGAGATAGATGAGATAAGAATGATGCACGAGGTGAGATATAATTCTACATGGTTATTAAAAATTTAGGGTTGAATTAATACTACTCTATTGATCGGACTACATAGAGGGTTATGATGTGTTACATAGATATTTAATGGTGAATAGATGTATGACCTTAAGTATACACAAATAATTTGAGGACCAAGGAATTTCCTAAGTATTGAATGGAAGTATGTGATTGCGTCGAATGGTAGCTAACGCATAGATGTGGATAGTGGTGAGTGAGAAGTTGAATTTTGAGGTGATTTTAATAGTTTTTTGTAATCTCGATGGAAAGGTTCATTTAAGTTTTAAATAAGTGTTATTATCCTTGTGTGAAACTCGTATTTGTCATGAAATTCTTAAATAGAAAGAGAGATAACTATAGTTTGAATATGTATTTGATAGAAATACTTTGATACTAATTATACGTTGAGAGTAAGGTAGATGATCGATGTGATTATGATTTTTTTTTTTGTATTTGAGTGGTTTTACATGTATCACTTTGACTATAAGAATTTATAAGGGAGCTACTATGAAAATTTATAGTTTTTCGATAGACTTAAGATTTATCTCATCATCGGTATTATGTTTTGGCCTGTGTGGAGGCAAGATCTTCTTTCCTTGACAAGATTAAGGGAAAACAGTTTACTGATGAGAAACTGATCCGAATTCGAGAAATGGTATTAAGAGGAGAGTCTAAAGAGGCACAAATAATTGATGAGGAAGGCGTTTGAGGAATAAGGGAAGGTATGTTGGCCCGTGTGGAGGATTTTGATTCATTACTATTCTTAAAGAAGCTCATAGTTAAGGTTTATTCTTCATTCCTTGTGCAACCAAGAGTATCGTGACCTAAAGCAATATTTTGGTGGAGTAGGATGAAGCGTTAATTGTTGATATTTTGTTGCCCAAGCCCCGAAATTGTCAGCAGGTAGTAAAGTCATGAACACCAGAGGCCCCGGCGTACACTTCAGAAAATGCCCTCCTGAATGGAAAGGGAGGAAAGAATTGCAATGGATTTTTGTGGTTGGTTCTTCCAAAGACTGTGGGTAAGTTTGATTCCATTTTGGGTAATTTGTTGCAGATAACCTAAGTCTGCTTACTTATTCGGTAAAGGTGACTTACAATCCAGAGAAGTTAGCCAAACAGATATCTAGAAGAAATTGTCGATTGCGTGGGTCCCACGTTCAATTCATATCAGATAGGGTACGCAATTTTCTTCTAAGTTTGGAGAACATGCATGTTGACGTAGGTACTAGGTTGGGACTTAGGTACCGCATTTCACCTCAGACCGATGGTCGATTGAGCGAAAGATTCGGTGTTGGGGATATGCTTGGCATGTGAATAGATTGGTGGTCATTGGGATAACTTCTTACCCTTAACGAGTTTCATACAGAATATAGCTACATCAAGTATCGATAGGCCCATTTGAGGCCCTGTATGGGAGGAGAGTAGGGCTCCCATTGGGTGGTTGATGCATTTGAGGTGGTGAGACCATGGGGGTTCCGGTACCGATTCTTGAGGGGAATCGTTAGATTAGATAACGTAAAATTCATCAGGAGAAGATTCTAGCAGCTCAGACAGGCAGGAAAGCATATGCAGATCGACCAAGGGTAGGGACTTGGATTTTATGGAGGGTGAGAAGGCTGCTGAGTTCGCCCATGAAAGGGGTGGAGCAGTTGGTAAGCGAGGTAATCTTAGTCAAGGTATTTTGGTCCATTTAAAGATTTGAAAAGCGCGTGGGGGGAGGGTTTGCTATGAATTGACATTGGCCTCCAGACTCCGGATGCACACGGTATTTCATGTGTCTTATGCTTTGAAAAAACTACATGGGGGGGATGGAAACACATTATTCGTGAGTTAGTCCTTCTGGATGAGAATTTGTCGATGAGGGAGGAGGCCTGTTGCTATATTAGATAGAGAAGTCGCACGTGAGAATCAAAGGAGATTTTGCATCCATCAAGGTTCAGCTGGAAGAATCGGCCAGTTGAAGGTCCACTGGGAGAATAGGAGATATGCAAGAAAGATATCCACATCTTTTTACAAAATTCAGGTCACTCTCTCTCCCCCTTGTTTTTCTATCTGTGAGCGTTTGGGGAGAAGAGGGTAATTGATTTATCTATTGTAACCAACCTATTTAGTCGGTTCGAGCAGTAGAATTATTTTAAAAAATAAACTGACGGGGTCGAGGCTAGGAGAGTCCCGTCATGGCAACAAGACCGTCGAGGGCCTCCGTTCCAAAACACTTCAACTCTAAAAATCTGCGGTACTGGGAGCGACTCTCTGAAAATCGCGACGGAACTTGCCCAGCACGGACCGCGTTAGAGATACGACGGACGTCCATAAACCCATTTTCTGAATTTAACTCTTGAACTTTGTGACAAGACCTACAGAAACGGACCGTCATAGACACGACGGCCAGTCACAGTTGCGTAACCCCAACTGGGTTGGATTTCTGCTAAGGTTTAACGGGGTGTTTTGGGCTATTCATGGACAAACCTTAGAAAATAGTGGGGTAATTTAATAATTTATTTATTGGGGGTTTTTAAAAGAGGTAACCTTGAAATAAATATGGGTTACTTTTAATCATAATGAATTATATATAATTAGGGTAAAAGAAAAATAATTTGGGGAGGAAAATAAACAAGAACATGAAGAGAGGGAGGAACGAGTGAGAAAAAGGAAGAAAGCGAAGAGGAAAGCAAAGGCATTGAGAAGGAACTTGCTTGATCGCGATTATTCGGTGGAGGTAGGTTATGTTTATGATATTTCATAGTAAACTCTTAATAGCGATTGATTAGTATTGGGTAGTATGAAAGTCTTTTTTTTTTTTTCTAGATACTTTGATTTTTGGTGTATGTTGTGATTTTGTAATTGTGGTGGATTGAATGATTGAGACTGTCAAATCTTCAGCCTCAAAATTCCTTCTCTATTAAGATGACGCTGACATTAAGAGACTTGATGAAAATGAAAATAAGAGGTAATATTGGATCGAAGGTCACGTTCCGAGCACCGTGGAAATAATGGATCGGAGTATCACGTTACGATGGTAGGAATAAGGTCGGAGTGTCACGTTCCGACACGGTTCGTAATAATGGATCGGAGTGTCATGTTGCGACACGGTAGGAATAATGGAGTGGGTGTCACGTTCGACACGGGTTAGAGTTAGTAATAATGGACGGAGAGAGTAGGAGTGTACGTTCCGACACGTTAGCATTAAGGGATCGGAATGTCACGTTTCGACACGATAAGACTAAAGAGAGTAATCTGAATTATGTTAATATACGCCATTCTTGAAGAACCTATTTCGCAATGAGTATTGGTGTGGAGGCTGAAATCCTACATAGGTCTGCGTGTGGTGTTGCCCAATGTTCTTTTGTTACTTTTTGATTGTCACCTGTTAGAGTATCGTGGTTCATTGTATATTATTATTCAGTATATATTTCTTTCTATTTTTGAGTTGGCGATGATAACCTACTCAGTCGTTTTCCTGTACTGACCCCTACTTTTATTCCCCTTTGTGTTTTGGTGGAGTGAAGCAAGATGCACCATTGACTTCGACTCGTCCCTCACACTCTAGCCCGTCTTCAGCAGCCAGATTTCAGGGTGGAGCTATTCTGCCTTGCTCGGGCTGGATTCTCTTCATTCACGTCGTGTTGTCTTTGAAGTCGGACATGGACCATCTTTCTACTTATTTTAGTTCATAATACTCTTAGACGTAGTAATTTGAGGAGAGATGTTCTTGAGGTTGATGACTTCCAGATTTTGGGATGATAAGTATTATACTTAGAAGCTTATTTAATGACGTAATGAGTTTGGATCTTCCGCATTTTATTTACTATTCAAAATTATATACTGATAACACGGTGGGGTGGTTTAGATTGTTGCGTTCGCACTCACCTAGTAGGCTAAGTGTGGGTTGCCCATCACGACTCGTTTTGGGTCGTGACAATATTAGTGTATATTTTCAGTGCAAATTCTTTTCAATTGCCTGCAAAATCAGTAGTTATTGAGTAACCATTCATCGTCAAGGACCCTGTAAACAGTTGTACTCTCTCCGCTTTTGTTTAAGGAATATAAGTTCAGTGTGAGATGAATTGACTCGCCTCCAGGGATATCGAGGACTTAGGGGAAATCATTATGAAGACTTTGCGTTTTGGATTTAACATGGTTTGAGCTTGGTGAGTCAAAAGAAAATAAGCAAAGTGGGGTGATTTAAAACCAAGAATTCGAAATGGGTTCTTATATTTCGTGATATTTGTATGGATGATGATAAAAGAAGATAAAAATTCAATTTGGGTTTCAAATAAATAATTTTCTTGATTTTAGTAACCAATAGAGTCATTGTGCCACTGTTTTTTTTTTTGTTTTGTTTGTGTGATTAAAAAAAAAAGTATTTTTTTGATGGAGTTTTCTAAGCAGAAGCTACTTATCTTGGACTTGTATCTCTTATATTTTTTACTCTCTTTGGCTTGGTTTTCCTACTAATATTGTGGAGTATGTTATTTATAGGCTTGGCGAAACAGACCCAAAGGAACACTGAGGATTTTTGAGTAGTTAGTTCGTTTGGAACCCCGAGAAGGCTAATTGGAAGAAATTGAAAGTAATAGAAATTTTCTGCTATATGGTAGTTGTTAGATTGCCCAGCGAACTTCCCTTGTGTGTATTTATAAAGAGAATATGAGTTGTTATGTTGTTTGAAATACTTTTTCCTGTGAATACCTGTTATTTTTTACAATAAATGAACTGTTCTGCTAGAATCAAAACTAATGTATTGATAGTTATTTTGTTGCTGTGCAGTCTATTGCTATTAAGTATGTTATTTACTCATCTAGTCTGTCCTTACTTGCTATGAAATTGTTTGCGTGTGCCTTTAGTCATTCATTGTATAAAGTTGATTAAGATGGTGGAAGCTGTGCTAATAACTTAACTTGTCAATATTTTTTTCGTTCTATATTAGTGTTGTAAGGTTTGTTGTTGAATTGATGTGAAGGTTGAGCATTCGATTAATCAAAGTTACGATAATTTTGATTCAAACATGTTGTAACATAGAAAGAATATAGGTCCTTTTCTTTGTGCTTCAATAAACATGTATCCATTGTTTGAAGTGTGACTATATCAGTGTTATTTCAGTGCACCTTCCTTTTAATTGCGTGCAAAATAAAATAGTTATTGAGTACCCACATCGTCAAGGAACCCTGTAACAGTGTACTCCTCCTCTTTTGGTTAATGGAATATAGTTCAAGTGTGAGATGAATTTGACCACTCGCTTCCAGGGAAATCGCGACTGGGAATCATATGCAGTCCTTCGCATTGGATTTACATGTTGAGCGTTGTTGAGTCAAAAGAAAAGAAGCCAATGGGGTTGTTGATTTTAAACTAAGAATTCGAAATGGGGTTCTTAAGTATTGGTGATATTTTAGATGATTGATAAACAGAAATTGAAAAATTCAATCTTGGGTTTCAAATAATCAATTCTTGATTTGAGTAACCAAGAGAGTCCATTGCGCCACTGTTTTTTTTGTATGTAGTGATTAAAAAAAAGGAGTTTTTTGTGATGGAGTTTTCTAAGCTAAGCTACTTATCTTGGACTTGTATCTCTTATATTTTCTCTCTTTGGCCATGGTTTCCTACTAATATTGTGTGGATTATGTTCTTATAGGCTGGCTAAAAAAGACCCAAAGGGTAACAGTTGAGATTTTTGAAGTATTCGTTGCGAACCCGAGCAGGCTGATTGGTTAAGAATTGAAAGTAATAGAAATGTTCTGCTTAGGTCGTTGGTAGATTGACCAGGCTAAACTCCATTGATTTTTTTTAAAAATAGTAGAGTTGTTATGAGTTTGTTTGAACTACTTTATCCATGTGGAATACTCGGTTATATTTTACAAATACATAAACTATTTTGCTAGAATCAAAACTAATGTATTGATTCATTATTTGGTTTGCTTGTTGCAAAGTTATTCTATAATAATGGATGTTATTTACTCTAATCTAGGTCTGGCCTTAGTGACTTTGAAATGTGTTTGCGTGTGCTTTAGTCATCATTTGTTTAAAGTTTATTAAATGATGAAGCTGCTAATAACTTAACTTGTCAATATTTTTTGGGTTCTACTATTAGTGTTGTTGTAAATGTTTGTGTTGAATTGATGTGAAGGTTTGGATGCGGAATCTAAATTAAAAAATTCGAGTGTTAAGTTCTTTCGTATTATTTGTACGCAGAATTATTGGCTTTTAATGTTTTGCACAGTCATGTAGGATAAATTATTCAATGGATTTTGGCGATAAAAGTTGGATGAATCTCGAAGATCCACAATGAAATATTCATTGGAGTAGAGTTAATGATTTCTGATAAAAGCATTTGAACAAGCTTCCCAAGGAAATGAATATTTGTGTCTTTGTAAGAAGGCTTAAGTCGTAATTGGCATTGCGGAAAATGGTAGAGATCATTTTATTTGCCATGGATTTTGTTCATGGATACACCAAATGGGTTTTTTTGGTGAAGGGATTTTCCCAAGGAAATACGCCATATCCAACCGATGAGAAGAAACTTCTAACATGCATGACGACCATTGTAAGATTACTTCATGATTTACTTTTAGAAATATGTAGATGATAGAGAGATTGAGGACGAGTTGAGGAGGGGCCACATGAATATGCAAAGATTTTTAAATAGTGGAGGAAGGGAAGAAAGAGTTGTATCCAGGGTGTATTGTTGTTGTGTAAGAGTTTTCTAAGTTGAGTTTTACCATCCGGCTAACTTTTTAAATGCATTTGACCAAGTTGACTGAGTGCCTTTCAGATTTGTTGGAACTTGATAAGAGAGGCAATTTCCCTTTGCCTCAGATACCCGACTCGTTACAAGGCAAAAAAGGTCATAAAAGATTTGGGTATTCATATGAGAAAATACATGCTTGCACTAATGCATTGCATATATTTTGGAAGACAATGCAAGTTAGATTAATTGTCTGTGGGTGGAGCTTCAAAGGAAAATGTTCGGGCAATGAACTTAAATAAGAAGGTTACGAAAATACCAGTGAGGTTTTAAGGTTACTTTCTTTTAAAGCCTAGCTTCAAGGAATTCATGTGTTCTGAAACATCTTGTAGCTATGAGATGGCCTGATATGAACATCTTAACGATGGAAATTTTAAAGACATCGACGATTGGTGAGCTTGGAAGGATTTTGATTCATTGGCATCCTAACTTTGATAATGGATGCTCGTAATGTAGATTGGGTCTTTCAAGTGATGGTTTCAATCCATTCAGAACTATGAGCATTTCCCATAGGCACATGGCAGTGATTTATGTTGATGGAATTATAATTTATCTCAACCAGGATTGCCATGGAAGTCAGAGAATATTAATGTTATCAAGATTATTCCATGGTCCATCGTCTCCGGGAAATGATTATAGATGTATACTTTGCAACCATCTGATTGCGGTAGTAGTTGAAGGAACTATGGGAAAGTGGGAGTTGAAAAAACATATGATGCTTTAAACTAATTTAAAACATTCTAAGGATGCCAGCTATTGTGCGACAATTAGTGATTTTCCAGATCTAGCATGCTGTTGGATGGAGGCACCAAAGGGGATATGGGCCATGCCCCACTTGTAAACCAATAATTTACTTGTTCACCAATATCTCAAACATAGTCGCAAGATTCTGTGTTACTTGGGTCATCGGCGTTTTACCTCCTGATCATCCATTCAGAAGAGAGATAAAAAGGAAGAGTCATGTAATGGTAAAGAGAAGGCATAAAGTTTGCACCTACTCCATTATCAGTGACAAAATTCTTGAAGAGCTTCGTGAATTCAATAAGGTATTTGGAAAGAACAAAAGAAAAGAAACGAAAGAATGATGGTCCATAGAAGAAAAATAAAATCCATATGTTTGAGTTGTCGTATTGGGCAACAAACAAAATTGAGGCACCCAATCTTGAGGTGATTTGGGCACCATAGAGAAAAAATATTTGTGACAGTGTGCTTGGGACTTTAGGGGAAATACTTCGAAAGTCCAAAGATCATATAAGCTTCTCTCTATGCTTATGAAAAAAAGGGGATACGTTAAAGAGCTTCAACACCTCTAAAGGGATTTGATAAAGGAAAATATCCATTCTACTAAAGCTTGTTTCTATATGACACCGGATGAGAAAAAGTTATTTTGCCCGTCTTTAAAGATGCCCAAATACAAAAAGGGGTGCTTCTAATTCATCAAGTCGTGTGCATTGAAGAGATGAAAAGTATCAGGATACAAAAGTCATGTGCTCATTTCATATGCATTAAATTGCTCCAAGGTTTGCATCAGAAAAAGTGTTAACCAGATGTGCAATGTCTGATAGATGGGGAATTATTTTAGTGCCACTTTACAAGGTATAAGAAGAAGCGATTATGATAGATGAAAGCAAAAATCATAGATATTGAATGTGAAGCTTGAAAAGATTTTTCCTCCATCTTTTTTGATTATATAATGCACATTTACCTATCCATTAAGGTAGATGAAATAAGCTTGGAGGCCAACTCATTTGCGGTTGGATGTATTATACAGAGAGGAGAACTATGTAGGACTTCAAGGGGGTTGTTCGAACGAAGAAAAAATCGTGAGGATAATGTGAAGGTTTTTAGCTGTAGGATTGTTTTGAAACTTATTTCATATACCTACCTAATACGGTTGAAGAAAAAATTAATAGGTGTGAAATAGAGGATGATGAGTACATTCAAACAGAGGAAGGGGGTTTTGTTTCACATTTATTCCTTAAGACAGTTCATCCAATTGGATTGAGAATATAAGGAAGGAAAGACAAGATTTTTAACATGGTGTTGGGTGCTCGGCCACACGCTCGGACGTGGTCGTCCCGACATTGCACCATGAGTTTTTGACCGTGCCGGTCGGCGCCCATGTGCTAACATCCTTCAAGCTGACGGGAGCTGGAGGGGACTATTATGTTCAACAGGAGATGACAAGTAGAGCATTTATCACAGTAAGATATTAAAATTGCTCGTTTATTTAAACTTCATTTAGATGTTATGATAAGTATTAAAATTCATTTCAATGTATAAATACAAATTGATTAAAGTACATTCATTGCTTACAGGGAAATAAGAGCTAACATTGATAATCGTACTAGAGGCAATGCATGGGGAAAAGCACAGGTCCATAGTAGAGAATTGGTGATTGGTGTAGTGAAAAAGTTAAAAAATATTGAAGTGTCCAATAATTAAAATGGCTAGTTAAAGGGCCTAACTTGTGGCAAAAAGAGTATACTGGATATTCATAATGGATACGATTTCATCGAAGACACGGGATGCCCCTTGTAAAAATCAGATAGTGGAGTGAATTTGTCAGCCAACGGATAGTTTGCTAGTGCTAGAGACAAAATCTGTTGATGGAATGGTTCTCTATACGGAATAATTCAGGATATCATTGACGATGATTATTGGGGTTGCGTTAGGTTGTACTTTTAATTGTGGATTGGTTATTCATAATGAAGTCGATGAATATGGATTGTCTCGGGTATATTTCAACAAAAATGTAGTACAAATGATCCTTTTGTACTAGCATCTGAAGTGCATCAAGTTTGTATGTGGAAGACCCGCGTGGTTCGAGAAAAAATGTTTATTATGCAAGAAACAAAAGTCCCTGTGGATTTGGTTGATTTGGAGGAAGAGAATTGTCCTAATATTGAAGAAAGGAAACATTTGAGAGAGCCTAATGTGATATTGCGTTCAATAGAAAGATTAGTTAATATAGAGGTTAGTAGATGGTCTAGAGAAGATTTCTTCCTTTGCATTATCATCGATCTCCTTCCATTGCACAACATTCACAAGATGAAGATATGGAAGGAAACATCGGAATGAAGAGGAGGATGACTTTGTGAAACTGATTGGGATTGGAGGGAAGTTTATGATTGACAAAGGTCTTTTGGGACTTGTTAATACATTAGGTTTTTTTCTTATAGTAAGTAATGAATATCATTTGAGTTGCACATATCATTAGATAATGTTGAGTAACTGTATTAGTAGTTTGGTAAGTCCTTTTCCTTTATTGATAATTTTCCTTGCTTCTTCTTTTGCAGTTTCTCAAGCAATTTCAATATATTAGTGGACATAAAATCAGTAGGTTCTTCTCTCTTATTAAGGTTCCAACAATCCATGTTCGTATCTCATTTTTAGATTCATTGAACACATTTGCATATCTCTCTTGGAGTACTTAAGGGTACATCTATGAATGTGATTGAGTGCCGAAAATTTTATTGTGGACAGTAGTAACAAAACCTACTATGTGTGATTGGTGGACTAGTAACATACTTGTGCTGTTATTAATTCCACCATTGGCTTCCTGAAAACACTTAAAAATCTGGTTTGTGATTGTGGGACAGTACAGACCTACCGGGATGTGACAGCTCTTTGTAATTATCTTTGGGAACTTTTTAATTTCTTCTATTTTACAAAGGGTCAGAATAGTCATAGCTATAAGTCAACAGAAAACTTCAAAAGAGCCAAAAAACAGCCAAAAAAAGAAGACATTGCAAACCGGGATCGTTATCATATTGGCAAATAAAGAAGAAACGACGTTTATGACAACAAATGAAATGATTAAAGAAATAGAGTGCCAGAAAGAAAGGCACCATCTGCAAATTAATTGGAGGAAAACAATCAGTAGCAACCAATCTTGAAGCAAAAAGACATCTGACGAGGAGTTGCCTTTGCAAATCAGGCCGGTCGAGGAGCTGCCTGTTGTGCACCCGTCGACCGGAGATGCCTCTGGAGCAGGCCTGTGAGGAAGGAGCTGCCTCTTGAGCAGATGTCACAGATTTTCTTCAAGGATCAAGGGGGCACATGAATATGTCACTCCTCAAAAACAATGATCAACCTGAAGAACAAAGGTAAATATACAGATTACAAACCTATTAAATGTATTCATAATTTTTAATTATATTTTTTTATTTCTTATAGATGGAGATGATTCCAGTCCAAATAAAAGAGGTCGATAGAGCGAACGCAAATGCATGATGTGTTCATGCCGAAAAGAAAGTAAGGTGATCATACTGAATAGTCAAAATTAACCGGTTGGGTTCCGGATGATGTTGTCATGAGCAAGTAGGCTTCTGGAACATTGGGCTAGAAATGCGACCTCTTGCATTGGATATATTGGTTGAGGAGCCATGGACACTAAAAAAGGATTTGGGGATTATACCAAGGTTTGTAGTTACATAATAAATTTATTTGTAAAGTATTTTACTTCTATTGGATAATTGTAGGAAAACAAAATTATAGGGGAAATATATTATTCCTGAAGTTGCGCACCTGTCAATGACCCAAAAGGTGCCGCGCTGGCACCCCACACTTATCCTTACTATGTGGAGACGAACAACAATCCAATTACCCAACGTTTAACCATAATAACAATATAAAAATGCGGGAAGACCTTAAACTCATTAATGAAAACGAATTAATAACTTATAAAACTCCATACTATTAATTCCAAAAAACCTGGAGAATCATCACCACAAGAACATTATCCTCAAATTACTAATCTAAGCGTATTTAAGAAGCTAAATTAAGTAAAATCTAGTCCCAGCCGGAACCTTCAGGCATCCCAGACATGACGACAGATGATTCCAGTCCAAGCTAGAAGCATTAGCTCACCCGAGATACGACGTGATGAAGATGGCTAGAGTTGCGGTGAGTTGAAGACGATGGTACGTTTGCTTGCACTCACAAAGAACAAAGAAAAACAATTAAAAGTAGGGGGTCAGTACAAACCACGAGTAGTACTGAGTAGGTATCATCGGCCAACTCAAATAGAAAACAGTATATATCAAATAATATCATAAATCAACTACAACTCAACATTTGTAGAACAACAATTCTATAATCATTAATAAAGCACCGCCAAGTTCACCCATGAGGACTACGCCTCAAGCCATACCATTTGGGAATTAAGGTTCTATAGATTGAGTATAGTTATTAACGTCTTTCAAGATTCATTATGTTATTTCTCTCGTGTCGGTACGTTGACACTCCGTTCTATATATACGTGTCGGTTCGTGACACCGGAGCCACTAATTCTACCGTTCGATTTGTGCACCCGATCCCCTAATTCTATGTGCGGTTCGTGACACACGATCCCCTAAATTCTCGTGTCGGTTAGTGGACACCCATTCCACCCAACTTTATACGTTCGATTCGTGACACCCGATTCCACTAATTCACGTGTCGTTTGTGACACTCCGATCTGCTAATTTCTATGTCGGTCTGTGAAACGTTCCACTACTCTCCTCACTTAGTTACATCAAGCCTTATTGTATACCAAGGACATTACAATCTCATTAACAAGGCAGATTAGGGTTTTCAAGATGATTCATAGATTCATCTGCTTATTTTATAACAAATTATGTAATCCCATTCATACAAGCTACAATTAAGCATATAGAAGGGTTAAAAAATACCCAATAATACATATCATTCGCTATTAAAGAGTTACACGAATAGCATAAGAAAACCATAACACTGTACCTCATGCATGCGATGGTCCGTCTGGCATGCGATGGTCGTCATGCCCTTTTGTCGCGAAGTTCAGAGAGCGCTCTCAGATACCCAGATTTCTAAATTCCAAGGGTTTTGGACGAGACTCCCACGACAGTCCGTCGTGCCCATGACGGTCATCGTTGTGGAATCCGTCGATCAGCATTTGTTCCAGAAATAAAATTGCTGACTCAAACGACTAAACAGGTCGTACAGTACCATTGGGCTATGGTACACAATTAGCGATGCTTGAGAAGGCATAGAAGTGATTTGAAGATTAATTATTACGATCATATTGAAAATGATTTGCGTTCGAATGCGCAAAAAAGCCTGAGGTCATAATTCCAGAATGTTCAATTGAGGAGCTACTCAAATAATTGGGAATTCTGAAAATTAAGGTAAAAATGTAGTTTAGTTCAGAATATCAATTTTTTAATACTAGCATTTGTATTATAGCTCCTGATTTTTGCTCCCTTCCAAGCTTCTTTCCACCTACTGACCCCAAACACTTCAACAGCGGTAGAAAAAAATAGTACCCCGCTTCCCAGGCTTCTATGCTTCCTCTGAATCTTCTTTCTATAGGTTTCTTTAATCAGGACAAGTGGATCAGTATCATGCCCAAACTTAAAGCAATTAGTGCAAAATTTTGGCCTGTATCTGTAAATCAGACCTTTCTAGAAAGACCCATAAGGAGCACAGCCAGCAACTGTAACTATCTCCACTTAAGTTTGAGAAAATGTCAATGTCAATTGCAATGAAAATAGTTCACTTTCTATTTGTAATTCATACACTAGCATATTTATGTTTGTATATGGGACCAGTCTGAATAACCTTCTCTCTGACTGCACAAAAGTAAATCAAACATTATAGTAACAACTATATGAATAGTATAGGTACTAAAACATCTGGATAAGTGCCAATACTGACTGCTACGGTCATAATTGTCCATCGTTGTTATCGGGGTATGTGTTGCGGACATAATAGTTATTGATTATGCTTTACCTGAGGCTTGGTGTACTTGGTGTCTAAAAGTAGTGTGATAATAGTATAATTCGGCTTTATTTTTCTTTTACTCTCTTTCTCTATTGTAGAGTTTGTAGCTTAATTTATTTGTGATAGTGCAAATGCATTTTACAGACCACCTTAACACTATAAATGACTAATATTGACAGTTGTTATACAGGAAAATGGACTGTTAGAAAGCGAAAGACAGCACAGTTTTTCCAGCCAACTCCAAATCGTGGGTCGGATAATTAAGTTATGCGCCTTTGAATATCTTCGACACAAGCAATTACATTTTATCTTGAAGATGTAGCCACTACACCCAAACCAAAATAGGATGCATCACAAATACACAATGTGAAGTTCTTACCCTCTACTGGCAACGGGGGTTAAGGTAGTGTGGTTGTCAGAAAGGTTTGAGGTTCTGAAATGAAAGCTTTCCTCCATTCATCCGACCATCAAATGGAACATTCTTTAGTCAAGTTCGTTTTCAATGGGTAGCAATAGAAGAAGAATCCCTTGGACAAATCGACGGAGTAGTAACTGGGCTCTAATACTAACCATCAAAGCTTTATTTGAAACATTAGTAGGTCTTACCACAATTTCTTCACTACTTCGATTTCTCTTAGAAGGACCCTCCCACCATCAACTCCTCCTTTAGAAACCCACGTGCCCCAAGAAGCACACTGAATCTGCCAAAACTCACACTTGGAGAACTTTTGCATATAAGCTTTTTCTCCTCAACATTTCCAACACAATCTCAAATGCTCATCATGTTCCTTCTTACTCTGGGGTATATCAGCATATCATCAATAATACGACACAAAGAGATCCAGATATGACTTAAATTCCACGTTCTCAAGTCATGAACAGCAAGCAGTGCCATTCGTTAGTCCAAAAGGGACATCCAAGAATTCATAATGTCAATACCGGGTTCGGAAAAGTAGTCTTTTGGAACCTCTGCTGCCCTGTTTAATTGATGATAACCAGACCTCAAGTCAATCTTAGAGAGACAACAAGCACCTTGTAACTGATCGAAAACAAATCATCAATGCGAGGGAAAGAGATACCTGTTCCTTAATAGTTACTGTATTTAGTTGATGCCAGTAAATCTATGCACATCCGAAAGACCCATCTTCTTTCTTCACAAACAAAACAGGAGCACCTCAAGGGGGATGCACTCGGTCTATAGCCTTTCCCTAACAAACTTCTTGAAGTTGTGCTTTTCACTCCCTTAACTCTGCTGGAGCATTCTATAAGGGGGTATGAAATGGGGCGAGTACCGGTTCAAGATGAGGCAGGGGGGAAGTCAATATCTCCTATCCGATGATGGCATGACCAGGAAGGTCTGAAGAGGAAAACATCTTAAAACTCGCGAGGACTATCGAAACCGACTCAATTGAAGGCACTTGGGTAGTATCATCCGGAGGGGGTGCCAAGAAAGCTACCCAACCTCCTAATCCATTTCGCTGGTAGCACGAAGAAAGGAGACGATACGAACGGATTGGTAGTGTAGTCAACTCCCACACAGAACGGATCTGTCCCAGCTTGGAACGTCACAGTTTTAGCATTACCAATCCAAGATTGCAAAATTTGGAGAGACAAGTCATACCAAGAATTACATCGAAGTCAACCATCTACGAAACTCAAGGTCTACATGAGTATTGCTCCCCACAAAAGTCACAAGACAAGATCCTATATACTTGTCAACTATCACAGACTCACCCACCAGCGTAGAAAACACGAATAGGCATGTCAAGCAATTCACATGTAAAGTAAAGACCATAGGCAAATATGAAGAAGATACATATCGAAAATGTGGATCAGGATCACATAATACGGAAGCATTGCATCACAAACCAAAAGATTACCCTGGATAACAGCATCAGATGGTTCTCGCTTTCAGGACGCCCAGGGAGAAGGCATAGTAACCATGGGCCCTATCACTGTCGGCCCTTGCCCCTACATGTTGTGCTTGTAGTGGCTCTATTTAGCCCGTTACCCCAAGCCGTTTTGGTGACCCCACCATTACCTCGGCCGGCCAACCGCGTTCTAAAGAAAAGGCCTCTACCATGGACCACATCTTACCTCGAGCTATTGGGTCTAAACTCGTGGTTTTGGCCAATTTCCCTAATAGGTCCAGTCTCCCCACAATCCATAACACGCCTGGAGGTCAAGCATAGGTCTCGAAGAGAAGTGTTGACCGGTCTGAGGTGGACCCCCAACTACAGTCTGAGTGAAGACTGAATTGGTTCGGACTGGTAACCTCCATGAACCATGTCCTCTAGAGTAAGGAAAGGAACCATTTAAACCACCTCCCTTTCGAACCTTTTTGATGTCGATGCCATGGTGAAGTCATGTGGCTTCACTCTTCACCTCTTATCACGAAGTCACATATTATTGAAATGAAGGATTTTGACGTAGAGCAGCTACCTGTAAGGCTGAAAATCCACAATTCTGACCTTAAACACCTTTCACAAAAATGGCGAACCCGCCTTGTGGACTGAAACAAGTTGGGTGGCATCCTTGGATTAATGCGCGAAACTTAGCCTCATATATGCAGTAAATGATCATCCTACCTTGATATAGGCTCAGGAGAACTCATCTCTTTTCCGACTCCAAGTCGGGGAATTTACTTCTCATAAAAACAAGGATAGAGAATGATGCAAAAGTCATAGGTGGTTTTCCTCTGTGGTTGACACTCAACATGTGACCGCCACCACATTGTTGGGGCATTCCCTGAAACTGATAAGTCACAAACTCAAGACCTAACCGTTCTACTATACCCCATTCTTGTTTGCTAGTTAGCTAATGACAGCAACCAGAAATCGTAGGCATCCTCAGATTCAGCCACCCTGAAGAAGGGTTTCAATTTTAAAAGAACTACTGAAAAGTCATGCTGATCACTTTTCATTATAGGCCAGTGGTCAGACGAAGGGAAAACATGCCTATTTCCAATGAGGCATACATGCGGGAGCCATAGAGCTGCGTGTGGGGTTTTGTGAACTCCGGAAACCGGAGGCGGTGACTGATGGTTGCAGAAAAAACAGAAAAGAAAACACTGGAGAGGTGCTGGCCGATAGACACCCACTAAGCTAAGCAAGAACATGTTAATAATGCTCTGGGGTAGGGGTAGGTGGGGGTAGGTAATTTCCTCATTCTGCACTGCTCCTTTCCCCTTCTCACCCTCTCTTATACTTCCCTCAGTCAGTGGAGGAGTTCAACGCCCTAGTCTAGATGGGAGGTGCTTGTTCTCTTCCTCCTAGAGGACGTCCTCCCACGACCTCTACCCGGCCTCTTGTCGGCTCCTCCTCGAGCTGCAGCCCCAGTGGCTTTGGCTAAGACGCAAACCCTTGTCACAACCGGTGTGGGTGTTACGTAGTCGTTGCTCTAGTTCTAACCATCTGCGAATAGAGTGAAGATGGTATAGTACCAATTTGCATCACCTAGATACAATTGGATCAACAAGTAATAGCCGAAAGAAAAAGAAGAGAATTTCTAAAAGTCTTATTAGCCTCTCAAAGAAAAGTAAGTTAAAGGCGTCCCCCTACCGTGCCTTAAGATTACTTAGACCTCCTATTTTGTGTGATAAGACAACGAACCATGTTGATACCATTTTACGACCCAAAAGGCCGCGATGGGCCCACCCACACTTATCCTACTATGTGAGCGAACCACACAATCCATTCCCAACGTTCAACCATAAATAACAAAAATAAAATGCGGACGACTTAAATCATTAATGAAAATAGATTAAATAACTTATAAAAAACACTACTTATATTCCCAAAACCTGGAAGTCATCACCACAGACATCTATCCTAAAATTACCATCAAGAGCTATTAAGAAGCAAATCTAAGTCAAAAGCTAGTCCATGCCGGCGAACGTCCCCACCAACGCGAACGTAGCCATCGACAGACGACCTGAAAAGAAGAGATGACTCCAACGGTCCCAAGCTGTAGAAGCGAGTTAGGAATCACCCCTGAGAAATCCTGCACGTGGTATGAAGACTGGTAGATGGTCTAGCGGTTGAGATTCGCAACGATGGGTTAACGTGTTTGTGCACTCACAGAATAACAAAGAAAACAATCAACAGCAAGATAGAGGGTTCGAGTACTACAACACAC
>JAKWJA010001814.1:0-18482 GCA_027704765.1 Solanum habrochaites | reverse complement strand
GGAGTTTACATATGATCCTCATATAGGAATAATAATATGCTTTCTTCTTACTTTTATTATTGCACATATAAACATACACGGATAGAGAGTAAATAGATATGGTCCGCATATAAACCCATCTAATCGGAATAAACAATTAGGGCATAGCCCCTTTTACACAAATGTAATAAATGCCACTAGGGCTTACAAAATGTCTTGAACAATAAGAGTGAAACAAATGTCATTAGACTATAGCAAGTCAACATAGGTAAATGAGAAAAGACATCATCCTCGAATCTTGGTGGAGGGTGCATACCTACACTTGGAGAAATGATCCAAAGCCTTTTCATTGCATCGTTTCACAAACCTCAACGACCGGAACCCCTAAATATTTTGGGAAACGGGAGAACTAGGGGTTAGGACCTCACTTGTACTATGTTATGCAAACATATAGTTCCACCACAATATAGAATCCTGCTAGAGGGACATTTGTTCAAAACCATGCCAAGTTACTTTAAAGTCCTTATGCCATGAGAACACATATAATAATACGCCCAATATATTCTTTACGACAATAATGTACGACCTGGCTAGGTCGTTTGAGAACCTAGGACTAGTTTGAGCTTCCTTTTGAAAATTTAAAGGGGTAATTTTTTAAACTATTCGAACTAAGAATATTAGTTGCTAAAATTTTCAAAGTGAAGAAATTAATCTCGTTAATAGTTAGTGGTCCCATACCCCTACTTCATTTAATACCTTTTTACTTTGGACCCATTAATAATTTAAGGTTAGAGTGGGGTTTTAGTTTATTATTTTTAACTTAATTAACAAACATAAGAGGGCATAAAAACAAAAGGTAGAAACTGTTTTTTTTATGTGCAATGCATAGATTCCAAACGTGATGGAACCCGAAATCTTCAAGGTAAAACGATTATAAATTATTCTTTGACTGTTATATATGATCATAATGATATGTATGCTCAACGCGTATTGTGGTTTATTTCAATGGGTTATAAAGATTTGAATAGAATAGTAACTGAATAGTTTTGTTTGTTTTTTTTTTTCTTGCGGTTTGGAAGTAATTGTTCTCCTCTTGTTATTATTGAATCATAATGGTCGTATTAGTGTAGTTTAGTTGAAAAGATGATCCATCAATTGATCTAAATTATATTCGGAAATTCTCCCTTTTATCGAGTTTAATTAAAAAATTGTGTTGGAACATAGTAGCAATGGAACGATGGATTCAATATTTTTGGAAGGATTAAATATGTTGGGAATTGAAATATAGTCAGTAGGAAAAAAAAATTGTTTTTGCTTTCTTTGGATTTGAAACCTGTAGTTTTCCTATGGTAAATTATAAGGTGCTGGGGGTATAAATTTTGACTATAGGGGGTCACACCTTAGGCATGGAAAATTTATGAATAATTAAATATTGATTCATTGTTTCGAACTATTTTACATAATTTTTTGAATAAATCTGTGAAATATTTCTCATAGTTTTAATCACATTATGTTATAGTTTTGAAAATAGTAAACTCAGTAATTATTAATAGGTATATTATATTACGTGAACAACATTAATTATTATGTATTTAGAGGCTTTAAGAGATTTAACTTTAAATTGGATCAAGAATTGGTTATATATATCTATACAATATTTGGGTGAGTTTTAGTATAGGACAAACACAAATAAGATTTTTTACATAAATAGGGATTCCCCCCTATGTATTTTCTGCCTGTTTGTTTATTTCTATATTTATTGTTATTTTTCTTTTGGCATGGTTAAGGCTACAGGTTCTGTTAGTAGTGGGTTAAAATTTTTTGAAATTCTATAGTTCATTACGTATTGTTGTAGTGTTAATATAGCTAATCAATTTGGTTTATTTATGTATTATATAAATATCATGGTAAATTGAACTTTAAAATCCTAGGCTTAAAATTTGGATATGAGCACTTGGGTGTAAACCATAGAGGACACTAAATTTTAGGATTAACTAGTTATTATGGATGTTAGTTTTTTGTATCATTTAGGTTGAATGGGTTTTGGGGGTTTCGGAAAATAGAGGTATAGCTCTATGGAATGTCTATAGAGTCATTGCTTACGATATTGGGCATAATTGGGTAGATTGGGAACGTTCCGAACTTTTGCGAAAAAAGAATGAACTATCTTGAAGATTCGTGCAACGAGGTTCGGCTCTTAAGGTATGTTTAGACTTTTAAGACTGTTGAGGAATTTTTTCCTAATTAAAGTTAAAAAAAAATTAAAATAGACAAAGGGGGGGTAGGGGGGAACGATGGATTGTCTCGTATCAATGGTGTGACGGCATTGGTACGAGTACCGTGTTCTCAAAAGGGAACACGTACTATTACGACTGTGGGTTGACAATTGAGAATGCCAAAGCCATATGGGCATTAGCTGATATCTTACTTGGACTTTGAATTCCTTGGTGTGATTGTGGTTTATTTTATTTTCACCCGTATAGTTGAGGATAATTGAGGTGGTTATGTATTTATTATCATATTGATTTGATTGGATGCATCATCACTTCCCTTATTGAAATAAGTATTGTGCACTGCATAGACATGAGACTGAGTATAAGTTGGGGCAACGTGGAAAAAGATCGTCCGTGCTGGGGAAATGGTGAGATGTTAAGATTGTAATTTTGGGCACGTGAGAACGTCCGTGCGAAAATTGTTTTGATATTATGATAGTGCATTGGAGATCCGTCCGCACGACACCGTGGAGATCGTCCGTGTTCGGTATATGGACCTCGCGAGTCCCCCTGGGTCATGACTCTCGATGGTATTGTCCGAGGAGTTAAGCATGTATAATACGGTTGATGAGTACTACTGGGTATTCTGAGACATATCATACATGGCATCATATTGGGCATTGCATTGCATCCATCATTCATTCTTGATGACTATATGTTTCGTTTGTGTTTTGGAAAATATTAAATGTTGGATTTCCCTTTTATATGAAACTTAAATAGTAAGTGTAATATATAATATACTTGTACCATCTAAGAATCCTCTTTTCCCTTAATATAACTCCCGGCACTATATATATATTAATGTGTTAGAGAGAGGGTCTACAGGTGGAGCGAGGGGGCCTCATGAAGTATATGTATATTAAAAGTTATAATTGCTGCACTTTTTTAACCGATGAAATGTAATGATGAATATAAAGGCGAGTCTTAGTAGTCTCCGAGGAAGGACGACACTGGGTTCGTCTAGGGTGTAGCTTCCCAAATGTGCCACTCATTGTTTCAGCGTATTATATTCCTCCGGTGCCACCAGATGTGATGGATACCTTCAAGAGGTCTTTTGGTGGGTTTGCTTAAAAATGTACAGCGCGAAATTTGTGGCTAGGTGTCCAAATTGCCAATAAGTTAAAGCCGAGCATCAAAAGTCTGGTGGTTGACCAACAAAAGCAAGTTTCGTCTTGGAAATGGGAAGACATTAATATGGACTTCATAGTGGGTTTGCCTCAGACACGAAGGAAAAATGACTCAATATGGGTTATTATGGATAGGTTAAGGAAATTCGCTCACTTTATCTCCCTCAAGTCTACTTCGTGAAGGATTATGCTAGAATATATATTAATGAGATTGTGAGATTATATGGGATCCCTTTGTCCATCATATCGGATAAAGGTGTTCAATTCACTTTTCGCTTTTGGAGATCTTTTCAAAGAGGGTTGGGTACTGAAGTGAATCTTAGCACCGTTTTTATCCACAAACAGATGGTCAAGCGGAGCATACCATTCAAACCCTAGAAGATACGCTAAGAACTTGAGTAATAGATTTTAAAGAAAATTAGGGGATCACCTACCGTTTATTGAGTTATCTTATAATAATAATAGCTACCACTCGAGTATTGCCATGAAACCTTTTGAATCACTCATGGTAGGAGATGTAGGTCTCCAGGTTGGGTGTTGATTTTTGTGAGACTCACTCATTGGTCCGCCGAACTGTAATCTAGAAGCTTGGAGGGGGAGGGCGGGAGGGGGGGTTCGGGTGATAAGATATAGGTTGAAAATAGCCTATCGTTGGTGAAACTCTTATGCAAATGATAGGAGACTCTTGAATTTGAATTAGGTTGATTGGTGTTCTTGAAGATTTCCACCTATGAAAGTGGTGATTATTCGATAAAAGGGAAAGCTAGTCCCGGTATGTGGTTCCCTAGTGGAGTATTTCAGGGACGGGTTTGGAAATGTGTGCCTTATAGTTGAAACTACCTAGTGAACTACTTTGGTTTCATCCTGTATTTCATGTACCTGCCAAGAAATTATTAGTCAAATACGGTGTCCATTCTCTCTATTGAAGGGTTAGGGGTGAAGAGACCTTTCTTATAAAATTTTCTGGTGAACTCATAGATCATCATATTGAAAGAGTTAAGGAACAAGAGGTGGCCTCCATAAACTTCTATAGAAACCACTATTTAGGGTGCCACATGGAGGCCAAGGCCGACATAAAGTGCGCGCTAATCCTCATCTTTCCAATTGAGGGGGGTATTATTCCTCTTAAACTGACCAGTATTCATAAACATGAGTTTGACTTATTTTCCTACATTTGCATATTGTGGGTAAAGGTTGTGCAAATGAGTGTCAGAAAGGGATTTTTGTGGTAACTTCACTTATTGAATATAATTTTTGCCTTCTTGAGATTTTTTATATTGATGTTTGTATTGATAATAGAATAGCATGATAAATTGATTGTCATTATTGCGTGCTCATGTTGATGTTGAGAAAGCATTCCTCATTATGTGGGTATGAATGTTGAGGTTTATTGTTTGTGAATTGGGGGGGGCATCGCTAGTGCTTGGTAATTTGTATTGCCATTTTATGTGGTAAATGCATTTTTGAAGGTCCTCCTGTGATTTGTGACTATTATGGTTTTTATGTGTTTTGGTTTGCTAGTATTGAGTATAATCCTCTCCCTACCAAAAGATTTGAGTGTCATTTGGGATGAATGTTCCCTAGGGGGGATAATTCCAATTTTGGAATTTCACTAGCCTTATGTCTAGAGGCCTCACATCATGAACCAATACTTAAAAAATGTTTATAAGCCTAAACTAATGTATTGAAACTAAGTAGAAAGTTTTAGAGCCAAACGTCAAGACACCAGACTGTCACACACTAGTAAATTGAGGCGATAGTGTGCCTTAGCATGTTTTACAGGGGTTTGAAAGAGTTGGAATTCAGTAAAATTTAATATACCGTGTACAACCATGTCTTATAATGATTTTAGGTCTAAATGCCGGTACAACTCCCTAAGGACCACCCTAAGGGTCCCTGTAGAGTACTCCTACAATTTAGACCGAAACTGTCAAATTGGAGGCAGTCGACAAACGATTTACCTTCGATGGGTAAAGGCATGTCAATGGGTCGTAGTCCATAATTAGTTGTATTCTCCAAATTCTTTCCCGAAGACACACTCGCTAAACACAAACTACGCCAATTCCAGTACGGGTCGTTGTTGATCGTGCCCCATAGGTGGGGTTGTCTTTGTAGCTTAAGTCGACTTCCCAGTTTTTTAAGTTCAATAGGGATTTACATTAGTTTAGTTAGTTAACTTATTACTTACTGTTTTACGGTTTGGTTCATTAGTTGTTGGGGGACTATATAACGGACTAACCCTTATTCCAACAATTAAAACAAATTATTTGCTAACCCACCTGCTCTCCCTTTTCTCTACGTGTTGCCTGCTCTTTTCCAACACCCCATTGAAGACCAAGATTCAAGGTTCACTAGGACTCCAAATACACCCCTTTTCACACTCCTCAATTCTGAAGGAAATCTTAAGTTATGGAAGTTATTCACTCTTGGGAACTCTTTCCCCAAGAGGCTCTTCAACATTGATTTCTAATGATGCCTAAAAGATGGGTTTTCTTCCAATTTCGTAAAAGAAATTCCAAATTGATTTGATATTGAATTCCTTTGGTTGAATATTTAGTCTATTATATCTTTTAACACAATACCTACTTTGTAGTTTTGTATCTTTGATTTCATGAAAGATCATTATGGAACCTTTTTTTTTTTTTCTAACCCTATCTATTATTAGACTTGTAATGATTAGTGCTTGTGAATTTGTTAATGTGTTTTATTTTTAAACACACACTATTAGCTGTGATGGGGGGGGAGAGATGAGTGGATCATTGGGATAATGGTGATGAATTGGGGTAGGGTAAGATTTGAAGGTGATGCTTGGAGGTTATGAGTAAGATTCTTTATGACAATGACCAGTTTCTACGTTCAATAATGATGGTGTAATTCTGATGATGATATTCGATTGAAGTATGATTATGTGATTAGACTCAGAAAATGATGAATGTGCTTATTATTCCCGTTATGTTATGATATAATTTAGATTCTTGTGATATGGATATGATCATGCAAGTTTTTGTTTAATGTGATTCTCTTGTGTGCCTTATTATGATATATGATCTCACCAATGATGTTTGTGATGCAAGAAAGCTCTCATCCTATACATTGAGCTAATACATGATTATACAAGGGTTAGTCTCTTATGGCCTATATTATGTTTTGATGATTAAGAAGGACTTAAAGGGATTTCAAAAAGGGACTTTAACTTAGCACCGAGCGAACTAGATATGATAGGTGTCCCTTCCCAATGTGGGAAGGTAGGTTCACAATGGTTCTCATGAAATGGAGATTACAATGCAATTGTGCATAAAGAAGGTCTCTAGTATATCTCCTAGTTCCTTAACTATGTTGCCTCCATAAAAATACTAGCTAGTGGATCCACCTAGAATGCTATGTTCATTTTTTTGGTTCTACCTTGGCAAGTAGAGCACCTTTTTTCGGTGTAGGGTTTCATGACACTGGATTCCATGTTTAGCTCACATGGTTTTATTGTCGGTTAAGGCGATTGTTTCCAAAAGTAAAACGAATGAATGAAGTAATGAAGATGAACACTAACTAGGGTGACTTAAGGGGTTCTTCTTAGTGTTGGTAGGGGTATGGACTCTACCTATAAATTGTACAAGTTGGTCTTGAGGGGAGTCCTAGGAATTTGTTCTTATGTTCTTAATGATGTTGGCTTCACTTAATGAATCTGATATTGGTAGGCAAGATTGATATAGCATAAGGATACTACTCATGGATGGTATTTAATGAAAGAAGGCTTACTTATGGGCCTTTCTTGTTTACTTGATTATGGGGTTATGGCGTTTCCATGATCATTGCACTTGTAGAACTTGGGATGAGATTGTTGGTAAGGGTCTTGTATGTTTATGATATGAACTAATGAATATAAAAGTTGAGATACGATAGATGATGTTGTCCTTGTTTATGAACACATCCTTATGTTTGTGTGATCCTTGTCTTGTATATGCTGTTGGTGTGTGTGCATAAAGGGTTTTCTCAAAAACACAAAAAACAACAAACAATCCACACTTCCAGTTCAACCCCACCCAACATTAAATCTCATTCAAAAAATAGATTCGACATTCAAATGACTTAGCATTTTTTTTAAAGACATGTCCTTTCTGATGCAATGTCTTCAAGGTTTTATGTGCATATTTAGTCTATACATAGTAACAAGTGGTTGTTACTAAACCCAATATGCTTTATGTTTCTACTACAATATGTAGGTTCGGGTTGTTGGGTAATTGAGCCAATTGGAAGAAGACCCTTGTTTTTGACATTCTTTCCTAAAAGTTATTGGTGAGTCCCTAATGTTCGAGATGGAGCCATTGTCTATCTTAGTATGATTTTTATGGGTCTAAATACATTTTGTTCCTTCCTTATTTCTTGAGGACTATTGGATGTTAGCCTATATGTGGCATCAGTGTACTGGTAATGCTATGTCCAAATTTTACTTGTAATGGCTATGTCAAATGTTGTACTCTTTAGATGGTTAATAAGGTGAGACAAGATATATAGACCTTATGTGTTTCTTATCCAATGATAAGTCTATTTATACTTCTAAATGAGGATCTATGTAAACATCCTATATGGATATGTGAGAGTCCTAAGTACACTTAACTAAAAAAAGGTAAAAGTTTTTAAATTTTCCGTATTTGCCATATGACATTTAATGAGAATGAATAATGTCAGTCTAAGTGCCCTCTTCGAGACGCATACGCCGTTTACTGTCTAGGGGGGGCTTGTCCAGTCCTGCTATAATTAAACATAAATCTGATTCATCGACCAGAATATCCTTCAACTTTTCAATGAAGAATGTCGAAGATGCGTCATTCTCTTTGTCCACGACAAAAAAGGAAATTGGATAAATATAATTCTCCGTATCTTGTGCAATAGCACTCAACAATACTCGTATTTACCATGTAAATGAGTGCCCTCGACCGCAATTACCTTTCTCATATGAGAAAATCCTCTAATGCAAGAACCAAAAACTAAGAAGTAAAACATAAATCTATGAGTATCCTTGCTCACCGTGATGGAAAAGGTCGGTAAGCATGAATATTCGTGCTCCGTTGTCCCTCGAACCATTTCCTTGGCCGTCAAACCTCCCTTCCAACATTTCCAATAGATTGGACTACAATGAAAAATATTAAAAATAGTCTTCTGAATCTCTTTAATATTTGGACCCTTGCCATCGCAATAAATTTCTACAAGTGACATTATCTTGGTCGGATTTTTCTATGGCTGCCTGATGGCATGTTCAACACCGTAACTTTGATCGGCAATATATTGTACATACAAAACTATCTGACAACACTCATATTATTTACTCGCATCATCCACGCACAATAACGAACAACCCATGTCCATTTCGTAAGTTGACTACAACTCTTTACTGTAGCAAAATCAAATAATTTTCTCACCGTTGATTTGGCTAATTACAATTGTAGCTCACTTTTGGAACTGAATATTTGATTCATGTAAAAATTAGTTCCATCTGAGAAAGTATGGTTGGGTTGTGATTTCAATTCCAGCTCTGCCTCATCTTCTTCAAAATGTTCGAAATCTTCCGCATCTACTGGCTGATCTTCAACATCCAATGAATGATCATGACCTTTCATTGAATAATCACCCAAATTTTCATTTGATTGATCACAAAATCTCTCATCTGGTTGATCATCCAAGTTCTCATTTTCAACTGAGTTGTTGTCGTTAAAAGAAATTGTTGGTTCAGTCAAAGAATTCACAATGACATTTATCCTCAACATAGCAACATCCATCATGTAAAAGCTCACATGCCTATCATTCTTTATGAATATGGGATGCACTTTTCCCCTCACATTCATTTGATAGATTATCACCAAGTTTCCTGGCTTGCAAGATAGCTCACCGGCCTCAATTACACTTGCAATCATATCGTCATATGAACCATTGTGACGCAAGGCAATAGGTACTATAGTCTTACTAAAAGATTTCCAAAACCATCTTTTGGGAGTCTCCTCCAGACTCTCATATAGTCACCACCAGCAGCAATATATTCAGCTACTGCCATACATAGACTACACTAATAGATACTAGATTATGATATCATTATATATTGGTCGATGCCTAGTACGAAATCTGTACAAAATGCGAATAAACGAGAATGGTTTCAAATTAAGATCAAAATGGATAAAATGTATTTATAGTCCTTCTGAACAACTAAAGATGGTATAAAAACGAGTTATGAATTGATTTTAAAAGATTTTTGCAAGCTTCAGAAATGACGGAAATTTTTTTTCTTTGAAACTATTTGAAAAAAAATGGTGTAAAAATTGAAGCAATGACTAGAATGATGATGATTTCACCCGTGAAAGCAAAAATATCGTCAAAAAAGTCATCGGAATCACCTAAATCGACCGCAAAAATGGGAGCATTTTGGTTTCTTCTTGGAGAGATTTTCTCCAATAGAACTTTTTAATAAATGAAAAAATAAAAAATAATTCCACATTGTGTTGGATGTGTAGGGACTGAAGTGTAGTATCAAAAATTTGGAGTATAGTTTTTGTATGTTTTGAAAGAATTTGATTGATATATATGGGATCTAAATACCAATATTTGTGGAAATTGTTTTAAATGTTCAATTCAGTTGAAAGTAACTATTTTTTTCAACTCTCTCTACTAACCTAAGCTTTGGGAAACCTTACTGTTGGTCCGCACCTGGCGTACTTGTGAATATTTTCTCACTCTAGATTTTGAAAAGGAGTGTAATGGAGTAATTAACTTGACTTCACTAATTAGTTGTCAGCTTAGTTTAGCAGTTAGCTGTTGTTGGAATGAGTTAAATGTAGGTGTTTATGTTATTGTGGACAGGTGTAAGATTGTGATAGGTTGTAAGTATAGTTGGTGAAATTGTCAATTACGTTGTCAGATGATTTACAATTTAGCTCCAATTGTATCATGTAGTTTACCATGTTGTTGGTTTAATTAGAATGTTTTCCTTTGATCATCCTGACTTGTTTGATAGAGTGTCTAAGAATAATGTAAGATAGAGTGCAGTAATAGTGCAAGCATTAGTAATATTTGCATTAGTTATGCAAGCATTATTTCTTATGCATTGTTTGATTTTATGTTTTAGAAATAACAAAATCTTGCATAATTTCTATTTAAGAATATATGTTTACAAATAAACCCTTCACACTTTATTTGTTTGTACACTTCCTTTGCAACAAAAATACTTAAGAAGTCATAAAGCTTATTGAAAAGTAGGCAAATAATTTTTGTGAAAAATTAGCAAATAATTTTTTTTAATCAAATTTACCGTCACAATAATAAAAATTTTGGTTAAATCTTATTGACATTAGATATTTTTTTTAGAAAAAAAAAAAGATACTTAATAGGTCATAAATCTTATTAAGATACCAAAAAGTTAAAAAGACACCGAAAAACAAATAACTTATAACAATAAAGAAAATGAGAAGGCTTTCAAGCTAGATTTGTAATTATTTGATCTAATGCAAGTGTAAAAATGTTGTGTTACTAATACCTACGATTTCTTGGTATAATTACACAACTTAATACACAATAAAAAGTATAACTAATGCTTGCATTAGTTATACATGACATGAAAAAGTGTACCAAACAAGGTACTACCAATACACACACCTAATGCATGCATTATATTTTTCTAATACACTCTACCAAACGACCCCTATATTTATTTGATTTGCAACAACAGACACAGTAACGACTGCTAATAAGCACCACATGTTCTACTTATTTTCTTCTATGTCACTTTCAATTTGGGTGTTCCAAGCCTAATAGGTAAAAAATATTGAAAAAAAATTCTAAAAGGGTATATGAAAAAATTTAAATCAAAACAGTAAAATCACTGTTGATGTAGCGATTTAGGTGGGTGGCGTTAAGGAAAACCGCTGCAGTAGCAGCGATTTGTAAAATTTAATTTTTTTTAACAAATCTTTGTAAAATTTGTAAATATTTTTTAAAAAAATTGTAAATCGTTGCCTGTGCAGCGATTTTACTTTTTTTTTTTTTTTTGAATTTTTTAAGTACTTAGCATGCGATTTACTTGATTTTTTTTTAAAACAATGGCAGGATTACTTACAAACTTTTAAAAAAATAAATAAAGTAAATCGCTGCCAGGCAGCAATTTACGTCAAACAATAGTTTTAAACAAATTATTAAAATCGCTGCACAGCAGCGATTGATAATTTTAGAAAAAATCATTTACCAAATCGCTGCCTTGCAGCGACTATTTTGTTTAAAAAACAATAACCTACACCACATTTAGATGTTAAATATCAAGTTATAAACAACTTTTTAATAATAAACTACTTATAACATATTACTATCAAGTTATAGCCTATCAGAAAAAAATCATTATTCTCATTAATTTTTAAAAATAATAATTAACTTATTTAAAATAATTACATTTATTATTCATTACCTTATTGTAAACCCATGTAGTTAATTAAATTTTTTATTAGTTTGAAGTTACCTTTTTTAACAAAACTCTTAATTACTGTAATTTCAATTAAATATTATATAGTTACCTTTTTTAAGAGACCTACAAAATAATAGGCATTTTATAAATATCTAAAACAATTACAGTTTTATTTTTTAAAACTGTAAATGTTTCTAAAAAAAAAGTATATTCCCCAAATTGTTTGTTCTCCCAAAAATCCTTCAAATCATTACCCTTTGCACGCCCAAAATAGAAAACAAAAATAAACAAATAAAAATATCAAATTTTTCACCAAATTCGAACGCCTAAATTTTTATTTTCACTCAAAATTTGCTCAAAATCACTTCTCTCTTAACTGTCTTCTTCAAGAATTCTCAAATATTTGCTTCAAATCTTTATTTTTTAGCACTCAAATCTTCAAACGTCTTGCGCTAAAAAAACCGTACAATGTCGAAAAGAGGCTGAAACCCCGCGAAAAAAGTAGAAATTGATGCTGAAGCAAGCTTAGACGATTTTCATGCTCCATCGTTCAAAATTTTTTATCACAAACACATCTCAACTTCATCTGTTAAAGTGTTAAATCTAGATCAAGGAATCAAAACGAAAAACAAAAAAAAAAACATCCAAAGGAAAACTAGAAGAAAAGAAAAGGGAGAAAAGAAAAAAAGTATATGAATCTGAGAAAAAGGACGAAAGAAATTTATAGGCTACTTTTTCTCTGCTCCTCCCCGTTAAACTTTACCCTCTTCCCTCTACTTCACCCTTCCCCTCCCTTCTCTTCCTCCTCAGATTCGAATCTGATTTGTAGAAGAGATGATAAATCAAAATCCAAACAACCAAGAGCCTCTGAAACGAGACTGCACTTTAAGAAGAGAAGAACAAGTTTAAACCCAAAAAGTTCAAAGTAGTAAAGTTAATTTTTTTTTAAATAAATTTATGTCCTGTTATTTTGATTTTTCCTGTTCTTTGGATATAAAATATTAATAATCTAATTTTTGTGTATCTAAATATGTATGATGTGTTGCTTCACTGTATGAAATTCCGTTTTCTTTCATTTCAATATCAATTGCTGAACAGTATTTTAATGTATGATTCACTGTATAAATTTGTAGATTCACTGTTGTTAAAATGTCATGAAATTGTGTATGAATTCTTATAACCTTTTTTGTATCAAGTTTTTTAATACTGGTTGAATAGTAATATCCATAATATTAGACTTTATGTTTTGTTGTATATTTGGTGTTAAATATATTGTGTATGAAGAATGTTGTAGTTTGTTTTGAAATGTGTATGATTAATATATTATGTTTTGTATACTATGTGTAATAATTATGTATTTTCAATATTTATGTTGTACGTTGTTTGAATTGTGTATGATTCACTGCTTAGTTTTTGTATTACAATGTGTATGAATATGTGTCTGATTAATGTATTTAATTTTTTACAATTTGTTAGAGAATGACGACACAAATCCCATTTGTCTTCATGTATTAACTGAAGTGTTTGCGGGATTTATTGACCTTTTAGGTCAAATAAAGTTTCAACCATTTCTAGATTAACACTGTTTTGCTTTTGGATTTTTTTATAATTTGCATTCACATTAAAATTCACTGTCAATTGTTGAGACCTTATTTATAATGGGGAAATGAACTATTAGGGATAACATGTTTGTCATTAAAGTAAATGGTAAAGAGTTACATTTGTGTTAAAAGAGTTTGTTGCTATCCTGGTTGAAATGTTGACCTTTTTCTGATTTTTATCTGATCCACATTTTCCAAACATACTCATTGCGAAAATTTGGAGATTTTAATAAGTATCCATTATTACAAGTTTAAATTGAAAATTTTTTGGGAAGAAGATGACCGTCTCAAAATTGGATCTTGTTACTTATTTCTTCATTTCTGACTGCATCAGACCTTCAAAATCAACAATTTCCATTTATTTTTGATTTGGCGAGTCTGGGACGTATGCCACACCATTCCTTAGGCAAATTAGTTTTTTTAATTTAAACACTCCAAGCTGCAATCAAAATTCACAAAAATCTCATCTCATTCAAATCAGGCCAGTTCCACATCGCATTTTGCAGATATGGTTTTTTATGAAGTGTTGTCATCCATTGAACAACACAATTGCTATACTGTTTCAAATCGCACACCGGAGAATCCTGAACTGGAAGAACAACCTAATGTGTCATTTTTTGACGATTTGAAGAAATACATTTTCAGAATCACAATGTCAATCAGTGTATTGTTCTTCAAATGTTATACTCATTATAAATCATGATACATTATATGATATTTTTACTGCAAGTAAAAGTCAGAATATTGTCTTCTCTGAGAAGAGGTAAATCTCATGGACGCAAACATTTTAAATCAGTCCAGCACCACCATGATTTCAGAAAACACAGATCATCGGAAAATCGTGTTGTTTATAGTGGAACATAAAGTTGAAGAATTGAAGCTGATATTGCAGAGTTACAAGTAAAAAGTCAATAACATAATTTTTTTTTTTTTTTTTGTTTTTGGTTTTTTTTTTTCTTTTGTTTTTTTTGTGAAATTTCATATACATATCAATCTTATTTTTAATTAACCGGTTAAGGCAAGAGTTGAAAGACCTCAAAATCACTGTAGTTCAACACATATTTTTATATAATACTATAATACCTTATCAACTATTTATATATATAAGAATTTTATGGTCACCGATACGGTTCACAAAGCACATGGCTGAGATCAAGAGTTATGTTGATACTCCACCAAATGATAATGATAATTCGATTGTCCAAAGAGAAACAAATACCCGAAGAACAACCCAAGTATATATATATTGTATACCTTTTGTATGAATTTGTTTGAAAAATATATATATTGAAGTTTTCAACTAGAGTGATATATATATTATATCTTAAGAGCACTCTTTTTCCAATTAAATGACAATATAACAACATCATAACATGTATATAGGTGACATATGTATATATTCATCAGTTTCGATTTAAATGTGTCTATATTAACATGTCTGAAAATTGTATTTCTGAAATTCACATGTTTATAAAAAAATGATGATATTAAATTGATATATATGTAATCTATGTATGACTATTGGGTGGAAAATATATAAATTGATGTTTTCATAATAGTTGTTTATATATATTTTTATCATAATTTTTTCACTATTAAATAAACAAATATAACACACATATATATATAAATGTTATGATAATATAGTCATCAACTTAATATATTAAATGTTATGTGTTAATCATGTAATGTAAATTTGTATTAATCATTTATAATTTTTTTGGAGGAAAAGCCAACCATCATGTTCACAACTGACCAACAGATATGCCTACAGTTTCAATTGGACAACAAGTCCAAAGTTCAAAAACACCGGCTGGTCGATATGTCCATTTTTATCACTAAATGAAATTTAAAGAAATTTTTTTTTATGTAACAGATTTTTCATGTAATATGAAGCCAAAAGTCAACGGTGATTGTTAAATGTTGATGCAATCTGACAACAACGTCAAAATGCAGACCACCAAACTGGAGATTATCTTGAGTGTTACCATTGACACAAAATAATTGCACTTGATCCGATTATAATTCAACACTACTCCAATGTGCGAACAAGACACAAGAAGGTGAGTAACTCTGAGTATTCTCCTTATATAAGAATGTCGGAGAGAATCAGTTTAATAGAGTACTACATTCTTTCAATCAAACATCCATTCCAAAATCACATGTCTTGATGTTTTCCAGTTGAACTGATTGTATGAGTTCATAAATGATTTTCAAAGATGCGTCAGCACGCGTGGGCGGTAAATTGTACGATGAAAAAAATTAATTTTATTTAATTTCTAAACTCCTAAATTAATATAACAACTTTTTAAATATATACAAGGAAAGCACATATTTCAAGGTTAAAAACACCTTTTCACTCTCAATAGACTTTTGCGTTGTCAAATCGTAGAACTGGATGTTTTTCACATAATGAGTCAATCGGGCCGACCTTGGAGGACGGGGTAAGACATTTTTTTCAACTACTTATTTATGGTTTTGGGGAAGTTGCAGTGATATATGTAATGAATATTTTTGTATGTAAATGTGTGAACAGTGAATGAATCAGATAGTATATTTTCTTTTGTTAAACACATATTAAAAGAATAATGTATATCTCGAAAGAATGCAAAATCTCCCAAACAGTCACTTCTTACAGTAACTGTTGATTGTTGATTTATGATGGCGTGGGTTGATAACCTTGAGAAACAGTGGAGACAATCAGAATGTGACTGAGATGCCTATCACCGTACCATGAATGTTGGACAATGCATTATAGGATTAAGTTTGTCTTGCTAACCATTCGGGGATAGGGTTGACAAGTAAGCATCCCAGTCAACATCACTGACAATTCCTTGGTTTCTTCTTGTTGTATTCTTCCCGAATCAAAAATTAGATGTCAATATGTGTTTTCCTTCTTTTGCCTTATGGAAACAAATTGTATGTATATTACTGGTAGGAATAATGTATGAAAACTGTAAGTATGATAACATATTATAATTTAATATGTATAACATAAACATACATTATTTTTTATGTGCAAGTATTGAATTTGAATAAATGTATAAATTTTGTATGTAGTCCCATTATGAATGCAATAACTGAATAAATGTTATATGATTATATGAATTATTGTATGACATGTGTAATGGAAAGTAAATATTCAAGTAAAAATATTTTATCACAACTGTAACCTCAAAAACACAGATTTAAAACAGGAACGACATCATGTTTTTTGTACAAGATAATTTGAACAAGTCTTCCGATTGTGTCCAACCTGAATGGCATCTACTGCATTGGCTTTTTCCTCTGAATTTAACATGCGGCGAACACCCTTCCATCGCACCGTTCAGTTTGGGTCTTCCCTGCTGATCTTTTTGGACCGGCTGCAGTCAATTTAGGATCTGAAAATATACTGGTATATCCCATGTTACTCTTCGCACGGATCGGCTCGACAGGAATGAATAAGCATCTTGAATGCTTGGGGCTATACAAAGGCAGAAACAAAACTGCTTCATGTAAATTCCTGTACCGGAGAACACCATTGCTACCACACGGTATCTCATATGTTGAAATTTTCCGCAAACTACACTCCTTGTGTTCAAATTTAACTATGTAGTTTTTCTTTGCTCCTTCAGCTACAGGCATGCATTCAACAGTTGAAGGTATCACCTGTGAAGACAAAATTTATACATGCTGCAGATTAGTACGACTTAAAAATACAATACAGTGAACCATACCCTCATATTCATGACAACTTATACTTTTCTGTAGATAAATATCATATTTTTTTTTGTCCGATTAGGATGTAGTCTTATCAAGCCTCCTCATTATGCTTGTGAATCCCCCCCCCCCACCTCTGAATTGTTACCCTCATAAACTCAAAAGTTAAATCACAGTTAACCTCCTTGCTAATCTGTTAACAATTATTTCAATGACTCAACCGCGAGTTTGAAGTCTGTCATGTGCACTTACAATTCGGTAAGCTCTTGACCATTGATATAACCATATCAAACAAGTATGGTCCCATATTCGCGATCAATCTGATCTATTCGTCCCATAATTGTCTCAACTATGGTTTTTGTCTAAGCTTGCCAATGAAAAAAAACAACATTTCAATCTTCCCGTATTTCTAATTGAATTCTTCAAAACATTGACTGATAAATGACATAGAATGCATATGTTCTGATTCATGATATACATTTGTGTCCCTTTCCATATGCTTTTCATTTCTGTCTGACATAAAACACATATTTTGTTTACTCCATATGCTTCTCTAATTGCTCAAAGAACCATGTCCATAAGCATGCACAAATCATTTTCAGAATCTACTTCGCATACGCAACGGAAGTATATGACCTTCTCATTACTTTTTTTCAAAAAAATATTCACACAAATCAGAATATGATTCATACTTTTTTCATTATAATTATATAATAGAAAATATATAGGCTAATATTTTGATACCTCCCGGACGATTGTGCTTGCCGTACATTGTAACCAGCCATATGAACATTTTAATGCAAGCAGCCATCACAACTCAATTGGCCTACAATATTCCCAGCCCCTAATAACTGCTTCCAAAAGCACAAATGCATATAAAAATGTATCACCTTCATTCCTTTTTATTTTCAAAAACAATCCTGGATATGTTTTCTCAAATGTAAAAATAACCTGAAAAGAAAGTCCAATTCATACATAAAAAATACATATTATACATAAAAAATACACATACTGTTCTGTATAAATTTACTTCTTATCGAAATTACTTGAAAATAACAGTCCAATTCATACATAAAAAATACATATTTTTCATAAAGAATACCTAAACTGTTACTTTACTGCACAACAAAATACCTAATGTTAAATTATCATTCTCTATTCGAAATTACCCCGTATCTTTGCATAAGATCTGCTGGATCTCTCGCAGCAACTTTACTGCTTTTTCTTTAGCTCTCCATGCCTGTATGTATCTCACACGAAACACCCTGTCAATTACCATATCATCAGCTACATCTTTTGGAGTATATACCTTAGATGGATCAATATATTATCCATTATCAAAGACAACTACAACGTAGTTATCCCT